>VMDO01008568.1:0-82951 GCA_007922755.1 Pedetes capensis
AGGGGAAACACGATTGTCAGTGCTTCTCTGCTGTTCATAGGGTTTTCAATGGCAGATTGATTTTTGGGAGGGGGTTGCCAGGTCCTTCTCCCAAGCCTACAGCTTCTGGTGTTCCCAGGCGGTCTCCCATCCAGGTACTAACCAGGCCCGACCCTGCTTAGCTTCCGAGATCTGACGGGATCAGATGCCACAGGGCTACCGCTGCAGGCTTCTATGTGATGTAGCATAATAATAGTTCCAACCCATAAAGTTTTCATGGGTTTTAAATGGGACAATAAATGTAAATGGCTTACCTCAATATCTGGCACATAGTAAGTTCTCAACAAGTGTTAGCTAATCAGGGCTTCAAACTGAAGAAAAATCGGGTTCAGTTTGGGTACTGGTACAATATGTTAATATTCGGAGGGTTCAAGGTCGGTTGGGATGTGAGTTTAAATCTTGTGTATAGATAGCTGGGTTTCAAACCGAACCTGAACCCAAACCCTGAACCTATTCCAGTTGAAGCATTTAGAAAATTTTTTTCTTAACCTGTTGTTGTTGTTGTTGTTAGGTGCCATCAAGTAGGTATCTGACTCATAGCGACCCTGAGTACAACAGGCGAAACACTATTGTCAGTGCTTCTTTACTGTTCATAGGGTTTTCAATGGCAGATTGACTTTTGGGAGGGGGTTGCCAGGTCCTTCTCCCAAGCCTATAGCTTCTGGTGTTCCCAGGCAGTCTCCCATCCAGGTACTAACCAGGCCTGACCCTGCTTAGGTTCCGAGATCTGACGGGATCACATGCCACAGGGCTACAGCTGCAGGCTTTTTCTTAACCTAGACCCAGTGAAAAATTGGGGCTTTGTTTCAGTTTTTCATGTTTTTTATTTTGGTTTGGATCTTTATCTATTTTATTGTACATAAAAATTGACCCAAAAAATTGAAAACAACTTCATTCATCAATCTATACATAGGATTAATTTTTTATGCAGTAAGAATTTATTGCGTAAATAAATGAAAGACATGGAAAATAGAGACTATTGTCTTATTTGCTATGACAGTAAGTAAACTTCTCCTTTTACCTAGATCTCATCTTGGGAAGGAGATTTGAGAGGACATATCAATTCATAGGAATAAATTTTTAAACACAAACACAAACCCTCTACATTTTAACATATTGTTGTTGTTGTTGTTGTTAGGTGCCGTCGAGTCTGTATCCGACTCATAGCGACCCTCATAGGGTTTTCAATGGCTGACTGTTTCGGGATTGCCTTGGGAGTGGATTGCCAGGCCCTTCTCCCATTTTTGCAGTGCTGGGAATTGAACTCGGAACCTCAGAGACTGCAGCACAGCGCTCTACCAACTGAGCTAAATCCCAGCCATTTTAACATATAGAACACACTTAAAACTGAACCTTATCAGAAAGAAATGATTAACAGCTGAGTAAAATCTTTCAGATAACAGAAAAGAGACAGAAGTTTTCCCTAATTCACCTCTGAGACTAAGATAAAATCACCCCAGACAGGGTCAAGACTGGTTTGAAGCCCTGTAAGCTTATGGTATTGAAAGAAAGGTGAACCAAGGGGCACTATTGTGTAAGAAATCACCCATCCAAATCCATGATTTTTCTTAGAAATTATGCAGAGGTCAGTGCAGTGCATAAATCAAAGATGCTGGAAGCAACAAGGAGAGAGAAGACATCCACTTAATTATGTCATATTGAAACATGCATTTCTCTATTTTCACTAAAATAACCTTTTTAAAGGTAAAACTCATACAAATAATTAATGAGACAGGATAATACCAGATGAGAGATACAATGAAATTTTGATAGCCAGAAATCAAATGGATAGGCATACATGATTTAGCAGAGCAAAGAAATTTAAAGTCTACTATTTAGAGAGGAAAAGTCAGGAATTGACAAGTAAAATCACACCCCAGAAACCCTTGGAGATTAAAGGCATCAAACAAGTTTGAAAATAAAGAGGGATTGCTAAAAACAGTGAATGTGGTTGAAAGTATGTATAAAAGACAGCTCATGCACCAAATGTTCCTACTCTAATGAGGCAGATTATCTCACCTAAGGGGGGTAAGAGGAAGAATTAAGAAGAAATTGTAAAGATCAAAAGCCCTCAGTAAATGACAAAGACCTAATCATCGGATACAGAATTCTTCCTCTCCTTTCCTACTTTACACCACATTGGTAAGGTTCTTGTATAACAGAGGATTAAACTGAAAGAACTGATCATCTCACACTTTATTTTAAAATGCTCTACAGAAGCCACAAGATGCTTGTTGTTAGGTGCCATTGAGGCAGATACAACTCATAGTGATTCTATGTACAGCAGAACGAAACACTCTTCAATTCTGCACCATGCACATGATCTTTTTGTATTTAAGCCTATTGTTGCAACCACTGTGTCAATCCATCTAGTTGGGGGTCTTCTTTTCTTTTTTTTGTTGACCCACCACCTCCCAAACTTGATGTCCTTCTCCAGGGATTGGTTCCTCTGACCACATGTCCAAAATATGTCAGGTGCAATCTAACCATACTTGCTTCCAAGGAGCACTCTGGTTGTACTTCTTCTAGGACAGATCTGTTGGTTCTTTTGGCAGCCCATGTCATATTCAATGTTCGTCTCCAGCACCTTAATTCAAAAGCATCAGTTCTTCTTCTATCTCCCTTCTTCAATGTCCAGCCTTCACAAGCGTATGATGTGACTAAAAATACCATGGCATGAGTCAGTCACACCTTTGTCGTCAATGTGACATTGCCACAGTCCGATGCCTGCAGCCTAAGGATCCAGGGTTTCCCCAAGGCGGATGAGGAGTCGGCGGCGGTGGGTAACAGAAACACAACAGCTCGGAGGCAGTGTGGATCTGTTCTGTTTATTGTTTGGATAGCTCATTTTTTATACAGTCTTTTTAGGCTGAGGTCATGCAAGTAGTAAGAATACGTGCAGTTTTACACACACCTGGCAGTCATAATAGCAGTAGAGGCTGACCAGAACAGCAGCCTTTACTTTTTTTTCTCTAGCTGGGAACCAAGGTCTGCCTTAGATAAGCACCTCTCTTGTTAAAATTGTCAAGGAGGCTTTTGTACTGTGGGAACAGGCCTGTGTATTCTTTTGACTGTTTTATATTTTCTCTGTAAACCTTAGCTATCATAGGTGGGGCCACTTTAGTCCAAGTAGGGGCTAACAACTCAGCCTGTTGCAGTTGAAGCATAAATCACTTAATGTTTGAGTTCCAGGGTGGAAGTTGCTGGTCAGCTTTAACTAAAATATTGTCCACATAACCTTTACAATTGGAGGTCATTACTTCTAACTCATTTACAAATTCCCTCAGTCGTGTCATTCTTTCAGTATTTGTTTCATTAGAGTTTAATACAATATTAGTTATGAGTTTAGTCATAAACATAAAGTAATCATAATACTTAGAAGCAGTAATCCTATTCCTAGAAAGCAAAAAGCACATTTTCCTTTTCTTCATCCCCATCCATTTCTTGGAAAATGAGTTCCTTGAACCCCTCTTCCCCATATCCGGACCTTGTCAGACAATATGGTTAGAAATGGCTGTAGCATGACATCTTTATTTTTTAACACTTTAAAGAAGTCTTTTGCAACATCTTTTCCCAATGTAATATGTCTTTTGATTTCTTGACTGCTGCTTCCATGGGTATTTATTATAGACCCAAGTAAAACAAAATCTTGAACATCCTCAATCATTTCTCCATTCATCATGAAGTTGTTTACTGATCCCATTGTAAAGATCTTTGTTTTCTTGATGTTCAGAAGCAATACATACTGCAGGCTGTTTTCTTTGATCTTCATCAGTAAATGTTTCAAATCCACTTCAGTTTCAGCAAGCTAAGTTGTGTTATCTGCATAATGGAGGTTATTAATGAGTCTTCCTCCAATTCTGATGGCATGTTCTTCTTCATAAAGTCCAATTTCTAGGATTATTTGCTCAGTATAGAGATTTAAGAGGTATGGTGAAAGGGTACAGCACAGATACATACATTTCCTGGCTTTAAACCAGGTAAGTTATTCCTTGTTCTGTTTGAATAGCTGCCTCCTGGTCCATGTACAGATTCCTCATGTGTACAATTAAGTGCTCTGATGTTCTCATTCTTCACAATGTTATCCATAACTTGTGATCCACACAATCAAATGCCTTTGCATAGTCAATAAAACATAGATAGATGTCTTCTGGTATTCTCTGCTTTCAGCTAATATCCATCTGACATCGGGCCTGCAGCCAGCCATACCACTGTGGTATCCAATCCCATGAGATCTCAGAAGCTAAGCAGGGTTGGGACTGGTTAGTACTTGGATGGGAGACCATCTGGAAATCCCAGGTGCCATAGGCTTGGGAGAAGGACCCCGCAACCCACTCCCAAAAAAACAATCAGCCATCTAAATCCCTATGAATAGCAGAGAAACACTGACAGTAGAGTTTCATTTGTTGTACATGGGGTCCCTATGAGTCAGACATGGACTCAATGGCACACAAAAACAACAGACATCTGATATCAGCAATGATATCCCTGGTTCCATGTCCTTTTCTGAATCCAGCTTGAATTTCTGGCAGTTCCTTGTTAATATACTGCTGTAGTCGTTTTTGAATGATCTTTAGCAAAATTTTACTTGCATGAGATATTAATGATATAGTTCCAAAATTTCCACATTCAGTTGGATTCCCTTTCTTGGGAATAGGCACAAAAATAAGAACACCAAAGGAAATTTTGGCCTCTGATACTTACAACTACAGTAACCTAGAATTTTGTATTCATCAAAATTAACATTAAAAAGTAAAGGAGAAATGAAGACGTTCAGATAAAACAATTGGGAATTTGTTATCAGTAAACTTGCCCTGTAAAATAATGTTAAATTATTCAAAGAAAAGGTAAATTATGTAGGTCATAGCCTCAGATCTATATAAAGCAAGAAAGAACATTAGAAAATGAATAAATGAAGGTAAAATAAAGCATTTTCTTATTCTCAATTTACCTAAGAGATAACAGTCTCTTCAAAACAACAATGGAAACAATGAATTTGGTGAGTGTTGTTGTTGTTAGGTGCCCTCGAGTCGGTTTCTGACTCATAGCAACCCTCTGTACAACAGGGGAAACACGATTGTCAGTGCTTCTCTGCTGTTCATAGGGTTTTCAATGGCAGATTGACTTTTGGGAGGGGGTTGCCAGGTCCTTCTCCCAAACCTACAGCTTCTGGTGTTCCCAGGTGGTCTCCCATCCAGGTACTAACCAGGCCCGACCCTGCTTAGCTTCCGAGATCTGATGGGATCGGATGCCACAGGGCTATAGCTGAAGGCATTTGGTGAGTGTAGCTTATGAATAAGTGGAAAGGATAACCAAAATGGGATGGTTATAAGGATGGGCAGGGCAGAATTCAGAGAGTTCTGCTATTATCTGAAAAATGGTACAGTCTTCTTTGAAAGTGGGCTTGAATTAGTAATAAAGAGGTTTTGAAAACTGTAGAACAAATAATTTAAAATGTTTTTAAAGTATAACTGATCTGTTGTTATGTTTAAAGAAGAAAAATTGAACTGTAGAAATTATAGAAATTCTCAACTAAAACCAGAGAGAGTAGAAGACAAAAAAAGGGAACAGAAAAAGTGCAATAAATAGAAAACAATAACAAATATGCTAGATGTTAATGAAACTATATCACTGATCACTTGAAACATCAATGGTCTAAATACACCAATGAAAAAACAATGACCATCAAAGTGGATTGAAGAAAAAAAGATCCAACTATAGGTTATCTAAAGAAATCCACTTTAAACACAGAGACATAGGTGTATTAAAATTAAACAGATAAAGATCTATTATCCTTACACTAACCAAAAGAAAGCTGGAGTAACTATATAACTTCAGACAAAGCTGACCTCAGGGCCAGGAGAGGGAGAGTATCAGAGATAAAAAGGGGCATTACCTAATAATCAAGGAGTCAATTCTCCAAGAAAATGTCACAATCTCTAATGTCCACTGGCAGAATAATAAAATATCAAAATACATGAGGTAAAAACCAGTAGAAATATCAGAAGACATGGATGAATGTACTATTACTATTGGATACTTCAGCTGGCCTCCCAGCAGGCAGGGAGGGAGTATCATTGAGAACCCAGTAGAACTGAATAGTGCCATTGATCAGCTTCATTCAACAACAGCAGAGTATGTCCTTCTCACACTCATAGGGAACATTTGCCAAGACAGGCCACCCACTGGACCATCAAGCACACCTTAACAAATGGAAAGGATATACATATATTGCCTCTGCTCTCAGACAATAGAGTTGAACTCACTATCAACCACAGAAATATAATGGAAAATCCAAAAACATTCAGAGGTTAAGCAACACACCTCTAAATAGCACATAGGTTGAAGATGAAGTCACCAGAAAAAAATTTAAATATTTTCAACAAACTAAAAATCCAGCATATAAAAAATTGTGGGCTTCAGTGAAACAGTGATAGAGAAAAATTTATAGCATTGAATGTATCTGTCTGGAAAGAAAAAGTGTCTAGAAATCAGAAGTATGGGCTTTCATCTGAGAAAGTTAGAAAAATAAGAACAAACTAGATCCAAAGTAAGCAGAATAAAAGAAATACAAGTAGAAACCAATGATATTAGAAACCATGAATTAATGCTAGAAAGGGAGTGAAACAGAGAGCTATGGGTGCAGCTCAGTGGTAAAGCACTTACCTTGCATGTATGAGACCCTGGGTTCCATCTCCAGCACCACCAAAAAAAAAAAAAAAAAAAAAAAGGCTAATACAGGAGTGTGAAAATTTGTGCACCCACCAATTTGATGAGCTAGATGAAGCAGAGTATTTGGTCTTCTCAAGCTCATCTATTTCATAAATGCACTAGACCTGCTCCTTGAAAGATACAGTCTAGCAAAACTCAGGCAAGAAACAATAGATAATCTCAATTAGGCTCATATCTATTCAGGAAACAAAACCAATAATTGATGACTTTCAAAAGCAGAAAGCATCCATATACACTAGTGACTTCTTCCAAATATTTAGGGACGAAATTATACCAATTATCTAGAATTCCTTTCAGAAAATAGAAGCAGAGAAGTTACTTCTGAACTCATTCTATGAGGCCAGCATTACCCAATAACCACACAGGCAAAGACATGGGAAGAAGAGAACAATATAGATAAGTATGTCTTATGAACAGAGATAAAAATATCCTCAACAAGATATCAGCAGCACAACAAACCACCATAAGCATGAAACAGCCCAAAATAGGTGCAGAACAACCAAATACAAGCAGTCATGAAAGAAGGCAAGGATGACCAGTCAATACCAGTCCAAAGAATGTGACAAATGTACAGAAGACAGTCAGTAGGGTAACAATGGCCTGGTGTACAAGCAAAAATAAAATCCTTGGAAACATCTGCCACCCATTCAAGACAGCAGAAAATATGGAAAAGCCAATGATATTTGTCTATTGTCACATACTAAATAGGAAATACAATCAGAAGCAAGTGATTCTGAAGAACTCCATCCATCAAAGTAACACAATGTGCACAGTAAACTCAAGTGGAGTTTATTCTACTAAAAATGACAACAGTGCACAGAAAAAAGTGACCCATACAAAATCAATAATCATAAAATTTCAGAATTTCATCCTCCTCAAATCTGAAGATATTTCTTTAAGGGAAAAAATTGATCCAGATTAAGAATTGATCCAACTGCTAAACAAAAATGTCAGAGTCTAGAAGACAATGCAGCAATGCAGCAATTCTGAGGATTTTATTCCCAAATTACAAATTTTATAGCTCTCTAAACTATGATTCCTAATGAAGTAAAAATATCTTTTTAGACATTAGTTCGCAAATATTTTACCTATTCCATATCAATGATCATGAAACTATGGGGGAAGTCTCGCTTTCCAGAACTAAGGAATGAACTGAGGAAGGATGCGGGAATCAATAAACAGGAAACCCAATACAAGAGAGATGTGATGTAAATTCCCAGGATAATTATGAAGAAGGTAACATGGAAAAAAATGTGTCCAGCCTCCACATTTAAAAAAAATAACAATTTAAAGGGACTAGATGGTGAGCTAAAAAAGCAGGCAAAACATAAGGATGGTTTGATCCCTAAAAGAAAGAAACTAAAGAAACTACACAGAGTATGACCTGTATTTACATGGCTTGCTACCAGGCTGTATAAAAGGTACAACTCAAGTAAAAAACCACAATATTGTGGGCTTGAAATACTAGTGGATAAAGATTGTTGTTGTTAGGTGCAGTCAAGTCACGTCTGACTCATAGAAACCCTCATAGGGTTTTCAATGGCTGATTGCTTCAGATTGCTTTAGGAGTGGATTGCCATGTCCTTCCTCCATTTTTGTAGTGGTGGGTCCTCAGAGAGTGCAGAGAGGCACTCTCCCAACTAGTCTAGACTAGAGAAGATTAAACACCACATATTAGTGGGAAAGGAAGTACGTATATACAAGAGAGGAAATCCCAGAGGGAAATAAACACCAAACATCTACATGAACTCTCCTAAGTCCTTACAGAGCAAACATGAGCAGAGAATGTAGAGAAGAGATGTCGAAAGCTTTGCACACCATCAGCTTGGGAGTTGAGACATGCATATGAGGAAACTCTTCCACTGTAAATCTGCATGCAAAAAGGTTCATTTGGATCCCTATCTCACCCAATATATGAAAGTTAACACTGAATGGACACTGAACCCCTCCAAACAAAATTCACCTGAATGTGAGAGCTAACCACATAAAACCTCTAGAAAAAGACCTAGGGACAAACCTTTGTGACCTTCAGGTGGACAAATTCTCCTTAGATACATCATCCAAAGCACACATAACAGCAGGAAAAAGATTGGATTCCACCAAAATTAAAACCTTTTGTACATCAAAGGTATTTTTAAAAGTGAAAGAGCAGTTGAGAGAATGAGAAAGATCATGTTCAGAAAATACAAAGAACTGATACAACTTAATAATGAAAATGTAAATAAATCAGTTTAAAAATGGGCAAAGAGATCTGAATAGACATGTCTCCAAAGAAGATATACAAATGGCCAATGAGCCCTTGAAATAATGCTCAACATCATGAGCAATTGGAAGCAAAAGTTAAAAGGACAATGTGATACCATTTTCACACCCACCAGGATGTATATGATCAAAACAATGAAAACAACCAGTGTTGATACGGACATGGAGAAAGTGGAAGCTTTATATGTTCATAGTGGGAATGTAACATAGTGCAGCCACTGTAGAAACCAGTTTGGTATCTCCTTAAACTTGGAGTTACTATGTAGCACATCAGTTCCACTCTTAGACCATGGACTCAAGAGAAATGAAAATCTTTTGTCCAACTAAAAACAGGTACATGAATCTTTCTAGCAGCATTATCCATAATAGTCCAAAACAGAAATATCCTGAATATCTATCAACTGATTAATGAAAAAATAAGATGCATTATACAATAAATGAATACACTACATCTGTACCCTGAGTCTGTGAGGCAAACATCTTGGAAGGCCAGTGGATTGCTCTGAGATCTAATGATGAAATGAGATTTTTTTTAATGACCAAAACACCAAGATCAAGGTGGTGTAGCAACTCCTTTGCCTTTTAGACATACTAAGCCTCTCTCTCTAGTTTCACAAATGTTCATCCTCCCTTCTAAAATTAAAAGAGAAACACAAAACTGGCAAAAACTAGTGTACATCTGTTCAAGGTGAGCTTAAAGGGACTCCAATCTCTAAGCACACCTGGGTGAAGCACTAAGGATCAGATGCTATCTGGCTAGTGCAGACACTCACTCTCGGCTGGAACTAAGATGGACTGCCATCTGGTACAGACTGGGCATACTTCTGATGTACCCTATGTACACTCAGACTGATCACTGCATACATACTAACGTAAAGTCCAAACGATTTGCTGCTTGATTTTGGTTGTGTTCTCCAAAGAGAAACTTGGCAAACACCAAGTGACAGTTCATATTACCAGTACTGTCCTGTGGGTAGCCCGGAGCTAGGACATGCTGGGACATGAAAGGCACTTCGCCTCTGTCACTCTTTTTCTGAACACTCATAACCTCAGGCTAAGCACCAGAAAAGCCTAGAATGGAAGCAGGTGCAGGGTACCTGGCCAGTGTGCCTTAAGGCCAGTGTTACAAAGAACAAAACAGAGAAACTCTCCACATCCAGAGGAGAATAGGAGGCAGGACAAATAAATGAAGTGTGGCAGCACAGATTGGATCCTAGGGCAGAAAAAGGACATTCATGGGAAAATTAGCAGAGTCTAAATAAAGCCTAGAATTACTAGCAACATACTAAAGTCAGTATCTTAGTTTGGGGGAAGGTACCACAGTAATGTACGATGTTAACATTGGAGAAAACTGGATGAGGGATACACACAGATTCTCTGAACTATCTTTGACTTTTATATAAATCTAAAATTATTTCAAAATTTAAAATTTAAAATTTAAAAAAATAAGGAAACTTGAATGGTATTACACTTCTCAACAGTAATTCTAACTGCTAGAAGTCAGTGGTAAAATGTATCCAAAATTTTATGGCTGATTATTTTGGGATTGTTTCCAGAGTGGGCTGCCATGTCCTTTTCCCAATTTTGCAGTGCTGGAGGTTGAATTCAGGGCCTCAGAGCACAGAGCAGCACTCTACCATGGACTTATAAATTCCTCCAAAATATAGTTGAATTCAGGTATTAAAAGTCTCAGCACTAAGGAGGCTGACACAAAAGGACTACAAGTTTGAGGTCACCCTGGGCTCCATAGTGAGACCCTGTCTCAGAAAACCAACAAAAGTTGAGGATATAGCTCAGTAGTACATCCTTGCCTAGCATGCAGAAGGCCCTGGATCCCCAGCACTGTAAAAAATAAATAAATATTTAGAAATTAAAAATAATTAAATAAATAAAATTAAAGAGAATCAATATATATATGGAGAGCTATATCTTGTCATTAGCTAGGCTCAATATTTTTAAAAAATGATCCTCCCAAAGTTACAGATTTATTCTAATTCTAATCAAGATGCCAATGGTGCACAAAGTTTATAAGTTGATTGTAAAACATGTTTTGAAGTGTAAAGTGTCAAACATAGCAAGGACATTAAAATAGCTAATATAAATGTATGTCATAGATTCAAAATGGTAGAGAAAAAGCATGTGCACAGCATAAGATAATATAAAAGACAAAAAAAAACTCAGCTCAAATTTGTAGGGAGGAAAACTGTAATATTTGAGACTAAAACACACTGAACAACCAATAACTTTGGTGAGTCTCCAAGGAATTTTGTACAGTGAGAAGGCTGGATCACCATTTTGAGAAGGAACACATGGCCAGAATGTTTTGAAATGACAAAATTTTGGAAATGGAGAATCCATTGGTGGCTAGCAGGGCTCAAGGTTGGAATAGCTGGTGGACAAGCAGGAGAGAGGTGAGTGCAGCTGTGGAAGGGCACTGAGTATCCTCACAGTACTGGAGCTGCTCCCTTTACTGACTGGTGTGGAATACCTGGTCCTACACAGAGAATAAGGGAATATATGATCACAATGTCATAAAAGTACACAAAGGGCACAAGTAACACTGGCCATCTCTGAAGAATATTAGCAGATTGTTTTGAGGTCAATATCCTGGTTGAGATATAATACTTCGGTTGGGCAAAATGTTGCCATTGGTGAGAACTGAGCAAAGTACATCAACAATCATCATTATTTCTCTCAACAGCACATGTGTCTACAATTAACAATGACATTTTCAACTAAAAAATAGATTAACAGCCAATTAAGACACTATCAAAAATAAGGTCATTGTTCTTGTTAGGTGCCTTCAAGTTGTGTCTGACTCATAGCGACCCTCATAAGTTTTTCAATAGCTGATTGTTTCAGGATTGCCTCAGGAGTGGATTGCCACATCCTTCTCCCATTTTTGTGGTGTTGGGAATCAAATGCCGGACCTCAGAGGATGCAGAGCAGCGCTCTACCAACTGAGCTAAATCCCAGACCAAAAATAAAATTAGTGAACTTTAATACATGACAACACATGAAAAGAAAAAAGACTTAAAAATTGAGCAAAGCACCAGTTAGCTATAGGTCAGCATTGGACTAACTAGTAAACATGTCATGAGAGTCCTCAAAAACAGTGAAAGTTTATGGGAGGTCAGGAAAAGTGTATTAGGAAATAATGACCAAAAGTTTTTCCAAATTTGATGGAAACTATACATCTAAGTTCAGCAAATCTTCATCTCCAACACCATACCGCAATCAGATTTCTTAAAACCAGTAACAAAAGAAAATTCAGACCAAAATATCACATGACATACACAGACTTAAAGATATAAATGGCAGCAGACTTCTTGGCAGAAACTACATAAGCCATGAGACAGCAAAGCAACAAGGTTAAACCATTGTGAGGAAAAACAAATGTCAACCTACAATTTTACTCCACAGAAAATATCTTCTGAAAATCAAGTCAAAATAAAACTTCTTAAGACATATAAAAACTGAACAAATTTATTATCACCAGAAAAACATTATAAGAAAAGATGAAGCCTTCAACCAGAAGGAAAAATGATACCAGATGGAAACTGACTCTACACAAAGAGAACGAAGACCACAGTAAATTGTGAATATGCAAATAAATAAACATGACATTGTTTCTTATGTTTTTAAATTTTCTTAAAAGTAATTGAATGTTTAAAGCAAAAATAATAGGTCATGGTAACTTTATGTAGAAGTAAAATATATATAAGAATAGCACAAAGACTGAGAGATAGGAAATGACAGGACACAGCTATGAGGCTGCTGTCTCTATGTGCTCAGGCTTCCATAACAAAACACCACAGACTGGGTAAATGGAAACAACAGACATTTGTTTCCTCACAGTTCTGGAGTGCAGAAGTCCAAAATCAGGTTGCAGCAGGTTAGATTTTGGTAAGGGCCTTCTTCCTGGCTTAGAGACAGCTGACTTCTCCCCATGTGCTCCTGTGGATTTTCCTGGGAGTGCAAGTATCAAGAGAAAGAGATAGCAATCTCTCTGGTGTCTATTCTCATAAAGGCACTAATCCTATCATGAGTAAGGGCCCCACATTCATGACCTCATCTAACCCTAATTACCTCCCATCACATTTTGGTTTAGGGTTTAGCACATGAATAGGGGGACATAAAGTCCATAAGAGTTGCTATACTATACATGAATTTTTTTATATTATCAGTATTTGACGATAGACTACTATAAGTAAAATATGCATACACTATAAACACCAAACTGAGTATTGTTGATAAAACAGTGCTGGAGATAAAACGAAATTAAAAAAAATATTCTCCGTTAAACCAAAAAAAAAAAAAAAAAAAAAAAAATGGGGGAGGAGAGTGGACAATGAACAGATGGGACAAAGAGAAAACAAAGAACATGATGGTATATTTAAAGCCAAACAAATCATCAATCACATTAACTCTAAATTTTCTAAACACCCAATTGTCAGATGTTGTTGGATAACTAAGGAAAATAACATGGCCTAACAAAATATTCTTAATATCAAAGAATATTCTCTAGTCACAGGGAAATTCAAATAGAAATCAATAGCAGGGAGCAGGCCTCAGTGGCAGAGCAGTTGCCTGGTGTATGAGAGGCCCTGGGGTTTGATCGCCAGCAAATAAACAAATAAAAGTAGAAAGATACTTGGTGATGGTAAATGTATGAATCATTTTGATTGTGGTGACAACATTGTTGGTATCTACCTGTGGTAAAAACCCATCAAATTGTATACTTTAAGCAGGCACTGCTTATTTTGCATAATTACTCCTCAATAAAAATGATAAAAGTGAGGAAAATAAGCAATAAAATATTTAGACAATCCTACTGTGTAGATCACCTTACTTAGCCAGGTTGTTGTTGTTTTTAGGTGCTGTGGAGTCAGGTCTGGCTTATAGTGACCCTATGTACAACCGAACAAGACCCTACCCAACACTATGCCATGCCCAGCACTATGGCAGTGCTTCTCTATACATAGAGTTTTCAATGGTTGATTGTTTCAGGAGTGAGCTGCCAGGTCCTTCTCCCAATTAGCCAGGTGTTGTTAGGTAGCAACCCTCACAGGGTTTTCAATGGCTGATTGCTTCAGGGTTGTTTCAGGAGTGGATTGCCACATCCTTCTGTCTTTTTTAGTGCTAGGGATTGAATCTGGGTCCTCAGCAAGTGCAGTGTCACAATCTACCAACTGAGCTAAGCCCCAACAATTAGGCAGGTAGTTAGTATAAAGTATTTCCCAAGTCACATCAGATCACTTGTAGACCAAATGTGTGCTTCCTCAGGAAAAACAACTCCTGAGCCAATTAGCTCCCCCCAGTTTTCTACATACTGGCTGTTCCTCTCCAGACATGATAAAAGCCAAGCTGAGACCCCTGCCTGCTTCATAGGTCTCTTCTATGTCCAAGAGGATGGCCTTGGCTTTGCCCGGGCCTGGGCTGACCAGGGCACCTGAGGAGCACTGTAGAACCCCTCTGGGGCAGAGGCGACACCCCCAGGCCCACCTAAAACAGGCTGGGGATCTGGCAAAAGATGCTGGATGTGCACGATGGGGGCTGTGGGGCCTCTAGAGGACTAGTGCAGAGGACTGAGCCCCAGCAGGGCCAGATGGAGTGGGGCCACTGTTCTGCCCACAAGAATGTGCCCAGGGTCAGGCTCCCCCTCCCTCTGCCCAGTCACTTTCCTCCAGAACCCAGCATCAGCACCCTGCATGTGTGGCTCAAACCACCCAGGTTTCTGGGGTCCCCTGGGAAAGCAATTCCTCCTCATTCATTCAAGATATGCTCACTGGGGACCCATAGAACCATGGGTTGTAAGTACAGAGAACACATCTGGGACCAGACAGACAATATCCTTGCCCTTAAGGAGGCTTCTCTATGACATATCCTCTACCAATGACATCCTGCTGCTTCTCAAAGTGCAGTAATGTGAGGGTTGGAATTGCTGCAACCATTTGGGCACCCTGAGGAAGACCTCTTTGAAGTGCTGGAAACAATGCACAGAAAGAAGGCAGAAAGAAACACATCTGTTAGTGACATCACTGAGTCATTGAATTTAAAAGTTAATTATCTGAGATAATAAAACATGAAGGCATGGAGATAGGGCAAAAGGAGAACCAACTCAATGGAAAAATGGGTAAAAGATCTGAACTGACATTCAAAAAAGAAGAAATAGTAATGACAAAAACCCAGACACATGAAGATGATCATCCTCACCAAAAATCCAGACATAGAAATTCAAGAAAACATAAAATGCCATCTCAATGAGGTGAAAAATTAAAATTATCAGTACCAAGATGTTTAGCAAAGAGAACTCTTTGAAATTCTGGTGAGAACATAAATTCCTGTGCCCAGTTAGAAAAACAATTTGGCATTACCCTCTAAAACCAAATACAGATGTATTCTGATAATCAAGAGTTTCTGTTAGATATATACCTAGAGCAGTTTTTACACATGTATACCAGAAGAAAACGCATATAATTTTTGGTAACATTTTTAATAGAAGAAAAACATTGGAAATGACATCTTGCCCATACTCAAGAGAAAGTATAAATAAGGTACTGTCACACAATGGAACACAACACAGCAGTGAAAATGAACTGTGACTTCAGCATGAATAAATCTCAGAAATCTAATGTTAAATGAAAAGAGGCAAATTGCAAACCATTTAAAACTAAACACCATATTTTTTGGAGCCATAAACACAAGTGGTAAAGCCAAGTGTGGTATCAGCCGGCACTAATGGCCTCATCCCACGGCATGGGTCAGTGCTGTATCCTGCTGGCTGTTAAATATTTTAAATGTTACCCCACCCCCAAAAAACAAAGAAGGCTGAAGAAATACAACTACCAAATTGAATTCCTACCCATGTCAGGAAAGGAATAAAATATGGGAAACAAAGATGTAAAGTTATTGGTAATGTTCTGTTTCTCCAACTTGGTTGAGACTGTTTTTGAATTTATTATTCTTTTCCTCTATGTGCTTCTGTGTGTGTGTGTGTGTGTGTGTGTGTGTGTGTTCTTTTTTCTTTAGGGTTTCTTTGGGTCTTCTTTTCTCTTTGCTTTGCTTTCTGTAATGCGTATATGACCACATATTCTCTTGCTTACACATTTCCAAAGGGCACCAAGCCCCCACAGCAGCTCCACTGGGGCACTGCTCTGCCGCTCCTGCCACAGTTAGCCGGGCAGCCTACTGCTGCAGAAATGATACTATGTGGTCTCCAGGTTGAATCAAGGTCATGGAAAGCCAGCTCTAGCTCATTCTGAGAGAAACTGGCTGCCACGCTGTGAGGAACTCTGAGCATCCCTGGAGAGCCCCGCGTGTCAGGAATTGCAGCCTTCCGCCAACCACCAGCAGGTTTCTAGAGTCTTCAAAATGGCTGCGTGGGTCCCAAGCCGACTTTCACATGCCTGCTCCAGCTGACACTCCAACTGCCACTTCCAAGCCACCCTGAGGTGAGGCAGGATGCCCAACCAGGCCAGCCCCTGCCTCCTGACAAGGATGCAGAGGATGAGGGACAAAGTACAGGGTCATTCTTGCTTTTTAAGCATCTAGCTTTGGGGTGATCTGTTCGGCTGTATCAAAAAAACCAAACTTTAGAACATGGAAGCGGGATGCTATTGCCACAAAAGCCCAAGACGTTGGCGAAGCTGTGGTGTGGTGTGGTCTGAAGGGTTCCAGAAAGGCCTGTGCTGAACGGCGTGGCTGAGAGGCAGCAGACTCTTCAGCAGCTTGGCCTGGTGGGAAAAGGGGCCATTGAAGGGGACGCTGGGGCCTCGGACCTCCTCTCTCCCTCTCCCTGTCACTTCCTGGCAGCCACGAGGGGAGCCCCTTTGAAAGGCTGTGTGACAGGTGTGGAATATATATGCCAGATTTTAAGCACTTTTGAATTCGTTGTTTTCTTCTTCCAGTTTCTATATATATTAAAAATAAACTTTAATGTGGCAAGAAGATTTATCCTCCAGCTAAAATCAAATTTTCTCTCTCTCTCTCTCTCTCGCTCTCTCGCTCTCTCGCTCTCTCGCTCTCTCTCTTTCTCTCTCCCTCTTCCCCTCCCTCCCTCCCTCTTTCTCTCCCCTCCATCTCTCCCTCCTTCACTTCCTGGCTGCAGTGAGGGAGCAGCTTTGCTCCTACACACTCCTTGCCAGCCACAGGCCCAACAGCAATAGGGCCAACAGACCAGGCATGGAAACTTCTGAAATACTGAGCCAAAGTCACTCTTTCCTCCTCCTGAGTTGCTTCTTTCAGGTGCTTTGTCATTCGAGGGAGGCTGACCCACTCACTGTAGACTGGGCAGCACAGAGCAGCTCTACCAAAGGGCTCTGAGGGGACTAGGGGACCTTTGGAAAGGTGACCTGCGAGGGCAAAACAGAAGCTAAGGAGGCATCACTGGAGGCTCTGTAGTGACAGAAAGATTAGCGACAGTGACCTCCACAGGAGAAGGAAAGCACAAGGCCCATCTAGTGTACCCAGCAACGCAACTGGCTGGTGAGAGCCACTAGTTCCCTCCCTTGCTGCCCACACTAATGCACAACAGCAGACTGGGCAGCTGCAGGAAGCACTAGGGAGGGGCCAGGAACCCTCAGGGTTGAAAATCCCCAGCCTCTCCAGACAGCAATGGATGCTGGAGTGAAGATATGGCTTCTGAGCAAAGATCACTCCCACAGCCTTCTCAGGAAGAGCTGGTCTGAAGACTAGTATGGAGCATGTCTGGAAATACCTTTGCCATGACCCCAGGGAACATACAGACAAACAGTAGGGCGTCTGCAGATTTCAAAGGTGAGGCCTTCAGAGAGGCTCTGGCAGCAGCCTGAGATAGAGACAGGTTAGTTTAGAACAGCTTTGTGAGCGCGACCATTGTCCCATGGAATAAACCCAGTTAAGACAGGAGACCCACCAGGCTTTAAAGGGATTTGGTAGGAGCTGCCCCAGCCAGGGCTGAAGGGACAGAAGGTGCCAGGGGAAAAGTGGCTTGGCTTTGAGGATGAGCCCTGCAGAGATGGAGATCGGCAGCCAGGGCCCAGCCAGAGCCAGGGAAGCTCCCCCTCAGGCAGGAAGAGAGCTGAGGTCCAGGCAAAACCCTTCAGAACATGCCCAATGGGCTTCGGAATTGCCATGGCCCAGGGCTCCTGTGGGGCTCCCATACCTCCCGCTGGGACAGAAAGATCCCCAGGGGGTATGCAGCACCTGTCCTCCTATGGCACCAAGCTTGTCTCTCCTGCTCACAGATGCTGAGATTGTGGGGGACGGGACCCGGGTGGCCTTGTTCAGCTCACATGATCCTGGAGTTTTTTGAAGTGATGCTTTTATGGGATGAGTCTTGAGAAGTGGCTTTGCCAAAAGACAGCTGTATTTTGCATGTGGGAAGGACATGAGTCATTAGGGGCCAGAGTGAGGAATGTGGTAGCCAGTCTCTGAGATGACCCCAAGGCACCTGGCCTCCCCACACCTTCACATCCTCCCTGCCGCAGCAGGCCAGGTTAATGTACAGACCGCAGGGTGCCGTGGACATCACAGTTACAACTTCCAAAGCAAGGTAACAAAATGCATGCCTGCCATCCCCAGCCACCCTTGAGCTCTCTTGCATCGCCCATGCAGGAAGAAGCCAAGCGGGCAGGCCATGGCAAGGAACCAAGAGGTCCTGGTGGGGACCAGAGAGCCCCAATTCACCAGTATTGTGATCAGAGCAGGCTGAAATTGTTTTAGGCTTCTAACTTGTGGGGTCATTTGCTCTGCTGTGATAGATAACTAATCTCTTTGAGAATGTGGAAGCAAGGTCTTCCAAAAACAAAAAGCTGACGTGGGAGAAGCTGTGGACTTGACAGAGGGCAGAAGTCAGCTGGCCCCCTTTTTGCCCCCATGCAAAGCTGCAATGCTGCCTGGGGTCTCAACAGCAACCTCATCGCAGTTCCCTCCTAAGTCTTTCAAGTCTCCTGACTCAGTGTGGGAAAATAAGTGGTTGTTTTCTTTAAGACGACTGAATATCACTGGGTACAGTGGCACAGGCCTGTAATCTCAGCAACTCAGGGGGCAGAAGCAAGAGGATTGCAAGTTCGAGACCAGAGGCAGTCTGTGTACTTGAGCAAGACCTTGTCTCAAAAAGTAAAAAAAAAAAGGGGGGTTTGGGGGGGTGCTAAGAGTGCAGCTCAGTGGTACAGCATTTGCAAAGCATTCAAGCGTGAAACCCTGCGTTTAACCCCTAGTACTGCAAAAAAAAAAAAAAAATGCTGAATATCAGGGTAATTTTTATGCAATGATAGATAAGTAATGCGTTCCACAATAAAAATGTTAAGAAGGAAATAAGGACAGTGAGGCCAAGGGAAATGGAGAACATACTAAGGAATTCATGGCAGAGGGGTAGGATGGGGATCCGAGATTGCTAATTGCTTTATGTAAGTGAGATCATAGTGAACCTACTATCCAATAGCCTGCTTTACATTTCAAATTTATATAGTTTTTTTCTGGGGGAGGGAAAGGCCATTTTCATGTTTTTTAAAGAAGATATTTTTTAAATAATTGCTATGGAAATTTTTATGTGTGGATCATTGAGTTCAAGGCCTGAGGCCACCTGTGCAACTGAGACATTGTCTCAAAAATAAAAAGGAGATGACTGGGCTACAGCTCAGTTAGAGCACTTGCCTAGCATGCATAAGGCCCTGGGTTCAACACCCCAATACTGCAAAAAAATAAATAAATAAAAAGTACAATATATTATGTCATGTACCAGACCAAGTTTTAAGCACTAGAGACAGAGCAGTGAACAAAATTGTCAAAAGTCCTTGTCCTGGTGGGCTTTGGGTCATAGTGGAGGAGGAGGGAAGAGAAGGGGAGAGAGAGAGAGAGAGAGAGAGAGAGAGAGAGAGAGAGAGAGGGAGAGAGAGAGAGAGAGATCCCTGCACTAAATAAATTCCAATTCAATAAGGAAAACAGAGCATAAGTGCTTGAGATATTAAATAACATGCTATAAAACCACAAAATAAGAAACTGCAAATTTTAAATAAATATCCACTTGATAAGATTTAAGTGGAAAATTATATTTATTTATTTATTTATTTTAATTTATTTTTTTTGTGTGTATGGTACTGGGGTTTGAACCCAGGGCCTTGCACTTGCATGCTTTGCAAGTGCTGGGCCACTGAGCTGCACCCTCAGCCCTTTTTTTTTTTTTTTTTTTTTTTTGAGACAGAGTCTTGCTAAATTACACAGACTGCC
Source organism: Pedetes capensis (assembly GCA_007922755.1). Classification (NCBI taxonomy): domain Eukaryota; kingdom Metazoa; phylum Chordata; class Mammalia; order Rodentia; family Pedetidae; genus Pedetes; species Pedetes capensis. The sequence continues at coordinate 20,245 of VMDO01008568.1, forward strand.
TCTAGTCTCGAACTTGTGATCGGCCTGCCTCCACCTCCCGAGCCGCTGGGATTACAGGCGTGCGCCACCACACCCGGCTCCAAAATTATATTTATGAAATAAAATGTGAGGAGCAGAGTTATATGGAACCTGAAAATTATACAGCGAAATTATCTGCTTAATAATTATGAGGGGAAATAAACTCTTCTTTTTCCTCTCCCACACTGTGAAGACACTTCTGGTCACCAAAATGTGGTGATGGGAGGTGTCCCCTCACATCAAGTGATTTTTCAGGAGACATTAACTATGTGTCCTATAATTTAACTCAATTCTGACATTCTCCTCTTGGAAATAGTAGCAGAGTCCACAGATTAAGGGGTCAGTGCTACAAAACTACCTCCTACTTCAGATGCCAATGGCAAATCCAGGCCTCCACAATTTCAGAACCACCAGCTGTACATTGGGGGATCCCCACAATCCCATCCCCAGGTTCTATTAAGTCTCCAAACTTAATTGGCTCATAAAATTTAAGGAACAGTTTTGTAACATTTACCAGTTCATTGCAAAGATGTCACAAAGGACACAAATGCAGAGCCAGATGGAAGTCATGCACGGGCAAGGTTTAGGGAGAGGGACCCAGAACGTCCATGCCCTCCTGGGTGAGCCACCCCCCTAGATCCACCCCATGTTCCATGACCTGGCACTCTCTGAACCCCATAGTGAGGACTGTTATGGAGCCTCTATCATGAGGTGTAATCACAGTCTCCAGCCACTCTCCTTTCCCTGAGGATGAGGATGGGGTTGAAAGGTCCAAGCTTCTAATCATGGCTTGGTCCTTCTGGTCATCAGCCTCCAACCAGGAGCCCACCCAGAGTCACCTCATTAGAGCAAAAGATGCCCCTATCACCCAGGAAATTCCAGAGATTAGGAGCTCTGGGTCACCAACAGGATATCAAAGACCAAATATTAGAACAAGAGTGTGCTTCTCTCCCCTGTGACTCAGGAAATTACTAGGGTTTTAGGCTCTCTCTGCTGGAGGCTGAGGACAGAGATCAAATATCCATTTCTTGTTTCATCACAATTTGATAGTAAGGAACTGGGGAAAATGGCCTGGCCTGAAAGGCATGGCTGGAACACACTGTGACAAGATGTTCAGTGGACAGAGCATGAAGTGGACATCATGACATGGACTGACCCAGAGAAGGCAAATGTGGACAATCAGAATCAGAGAATCAGAAAATATTCACACTATCTATGGTTTATTGAAGAATGTACATGCTGACTTGAACAAGGTTTCAGGTGAAAAAAGGTAGAATGAAGTATGTCTAACAATGAACTACAGCCCAGAAAACACCTGAGAAATAACAGTTAGTCAACACAGAAAACCAGCACAAGACCACATACCTAGAAGATGTCACGCAGCTGGAAGCCTTGGCACATGCCTCCAATCTCAGCTATTCTGGATGCCGAGGCAGGGGCAGGAAGATTGGGAGTTCGAAGCCATAGGCAGCCTATACAAATTGTTGAAACATGTAAGCCTTTTGCAGAAACATCTTTAGGCAGTGCAAGGGCCTTGGTGTTTGTTTGGACAGTGTTGGAAATGCTGCTCCAAGCTCCTGTTTCAAGGTCATCTTTGCCCAAGAGTTCCAGGCACCTCCCAGACAGCCACCACCCTGCTTGCCTTCCTCTGAGCACCATCCTCCATGCAGAACATGTGAACCCTCTTGCTGCAGAGGGCACCGCCCACCATGGCTTCACAGGAGGCTCCACTCTCCACCCTCTGCTTAAGACAGGGCTGCAGCTCTAAAAACACCATGTGCAATTAAACCCTGACAGCACCCCAGAGGTGCTGAGCAATATGTGACTGTGCTCCTTAACCTCACCCGCTTGGGCTCCTCTGCTGGACTCTGCTCTCAGTTGTCCAGTCTGCCGGCCCCTTGCCTTCAGAACATGTCTCCCCCACTTCTGCTCAGCCCACACATCCTTTACCCCTGGCTCAGGCCTCAGAGCCTCCAGGCAATGCGTCCCCCAGCATGTGTGGCCCTGGGCTCAGACAGCACCCAGCACATACTCAGACCTGCACATTCAGACTGTCCGCCCATCTGTGTCCCATGAGGCTCCATTTCTTTAAGGCAGGTATTGGGCTGCAGTGAGCGTCTGGCACTGGGTGAGTCCAACAGGAACATCTGCTGCTGCTCTTGGGTTGTTATGACCCTCCTGTCTCCAGGGTCTGGCACAGGGCCTGGGCCAGCACAGACACTGCTGGGCTCAGAGCACATCTGCTACATGAGCTAAAAGAAGCCCACGATCAACCCGAGCCTCCTTAGAGCCTTGTTAGGGACTCACTATGCTGGCTCCCACTACACTGACGAGAGCACTGAGGCTCACAGTACCCAAGGCACCACTTAGAAGGTGGCAGGGGCAGCAGGGGCGTCTGCCATGGCGACTCCCAGCAGGCAGCCACACATAACTTGAGAGCAGCCATGCTCTGCATGGAGGTCTCCATGGCTCCCTTTGTCATGCAGCCCGGCAGGCAAGAATGGGGCCCCATCACCAGAGAGCAGAGTCGGTGACCTGGCAAGGGGCGCTGCTCCCTTCAGAGGGAGGCCTTGAATCCATCACAGGCAGCCTTACCCCTCATGTGGCTCTTCCCAGGGCAGCACACAGAGACCCACTGGAGCCCTCAGGCAGCTCGGCCGGGCAGCAGGGGCGGGAAAGAAGACAGAGAATCATAGCAGAAATGGCCAGGCTGGGCGGAGGGCAGAGGGAACAGAGAGTGTGTGGATGTCAATGAAATGAGAGGGCCTGATGCTCCAGAAAAGCAGAAGGAAACTCAGAAGACGGTGGCAGCCAGGGAAAGGAACTCTGATACCCACCTCTTGGATGGGCTCTGGGCCTCTGTGGTTCAGGCAGGGTATGGAGCCTGTCTGACTGCTGCAGAGCACCAGGTCACCTGCCTCCTGGGGCACCCCTCCTCCAGCCTTTTGTGGGCTCCAAAGGCTAGCATGACCATAAACATGGTCCTGGGTGTGGCCTGGTCTGTACGTTCTCCACCTGCTTCGGGAGTGTTCAGGGGTCCTTCCCAGCTAGGCGGTGACCACACAATCCACAGCTAGAAGTGGACCCTCAGTAATGGCTTAAGGTAATTAAGCTGAGAGCTGCCTGGCCCCTTCGTGCCTGCCCAGGTCCCTTAGGCGCTCCCAAAAGACCCCTTCATCTGATCCCAGCCTGAACAAGCAGGTGTGTGTGCAGAAGGGGAGAGAGGTGCAGAGTGGGAGGTGGGAATGACCACCTCTTGCTAAGTACCTCCAGGATGCTCAGCCCAGACTACTTCACATGCATCACAGCTCCCTTTCACCTTCACCTTCTCCAGACACTGCTGTTAATGTCAATTGTCTCCAGCTTTTCAGAAGAGAAGTTCAGAAGTCCAAGGTCACCCATGCACTAAGTGGTAAAGCCAGGCTGCCTGGTAGCAAATTCTGTGTATTCTCAGCTACCTAAGTGGTGACAGTCCCCATAGCCAAGCACCATCAGCTCTTCTTCAAGGAGATTGAGCAAACACAGCGCTGGCCTGCCTGGGAGCAGGCCCTCAAATCAAGGAAAACTGAGGGAGCCCTTAGTCGTTTGGGGTGATTTTAAAAAAAGTTTTGGAAACAGAAAGTGGTGAAGGCTGCATAGCATTGTATGTGTTTAACGCTGCCAAAGTTCATACTTTAAAATTATTAAAGTGGCAAGTTTTATGCCATGTGCATTTTAGCACAATAAAAAAGACATGGTCCTTAGCAGAGGCAGTCCTGGCCAGGGGTCCCCTCAGGACACTCCCCTTATGACCTGTGCATGGGTTCATCTCTGTGCCCTGACCTCTCTTCTGCCCATTTGCACCCATGCTGTCTTCCAGCGTCGCCCAGGCACACAGCCCACGGCAGCCTCGGTTGGCCCCTCTGGAGCTGTGGGGCTCACACCACTCTCAGTAGCCTGGAGTCAAGAGCTGAGGAGCCCACAGGGGCGCAGTCCGAAGACCTGGTTCTGCTCCTGGCTGGGCTCTGGGGAGCCTGCTCTCCACTCTAACACCAGACAGCTTGGGGCTCCTGCGCTGGGAAGAGGAGGCCTTGGGCCGACCCCAGAGTCCTCCTCACCCACCTCAGGAAGTACCTACACTGGGAGGAGGACAAAGCAACCCTGACACTTAGGACATGGCCTGCACTGAATATGTCATCAACGCTCTATGTTTTCAGCTAGGTGTGGTGGGACATGCCTGTAATCCCCACACTGGGGAGGTTGAGGCAGGAAGATCTTGGTTCAACACCAGCCTAAGCTACGTAGTAGGAGTTCCAGGCCTGGGCTACTTAGAAAGACTCTGTCTCAATCAATCAATAAATAAATGTTCTTGTTGATGCTGTTAGGTGCCATCAGATGGAGTCCGACTCATAGCAGAAAATTTAAAAATCCTCTATATTTCCACTCCAAGGTTTTTGTGAACTTTGCTACTGGAGGCATTAGCATTCCTTGTTTAGTTTAAAATAAAAATCTCCTGTACTCCAAGTTGAGAGGTAAAACTGGAAGGTGCGCTGGGTTTGTTCGTGGCAGCTCCAGGCCTTTCTCTGAGGTTCTGCTGTCTTTCGGGCACACATCTAGTCTCCCACAGTCTGGATGCTTGCTAAGGTGCAACACACCCTCCCTGGGGGACCCCACAGGTGCAAAGCATAGCCCTCATGGACCATCGGACAGAGGATCACACCTGTCGAGGGGGATCCAGGGGTAGTGACCACACGCCTCACTCCAGCCACCTTCCCCTTGCTAATCTGGTTTCTTCTCTCCCTCGCCTCCTTCCTGGGGAGCTTGGGCTCATGGAGGACCCTTCAGCATGCACCTGCACCCCAGGTTAGTGCCTGGGCTCCCCTTCTACCCTCTCACCTCACTCTCCCCTCATGGCCCAGGCAGGACCAAGCTGAGGATGGGCTGACTGTTCCCCCCGACTCCCATGATCTGGCTGCCCCACCCGCTCCCACACCCCATTCCTCCTGGCAGGCCGGGGGCATTGAGTGCCTCAGGGCCAGGTGGCCAGGCCTCCCCACAGGCTGCCTCTGGCTGCCTGTCCGCTATGGCCCTAAGGCAGGTGACAGCCTAGCATCCAGGATGTGTGGCCTAAACATCCTCAGGATCCCTGGCCAGAGAGGTCAGGAGAGTGGCCCCCAGGCTCAGCCTCCCTCCTAATGGGCCTGACTGCTTCCTCTGGCCACCAAGGTCAGGCCAAGGCCATGGCCTGCCCATTGTGGTATCCAGGATGAGGGGTTCTGGTAACTGAACCAGGGCAGGAGGTGGACACTTTGGGCCAGGGAGTGACTGGCAGTGCAGGGAGCCTTGAGAGCGTGCCTTGTGGGTCTAGACCCCCATCTCTCCTCTCCTTCCCCAGAGCAGAATCTTCACCTCCGCAGAGCAGGCCCTGGTCCTACCAGCCCCTTCTGACCATGGGCCCCACCGAGGTGCAGGGAGGAGAGGCCTGGAGCAGTAAGATGGGTCCAACTGTCCTGGAACTCGGGTCCTGGGCCATATCTGCCCATGAGCGTCCCCTCTGGTCTGGGGCAAGTCCGTTTCTTCCCATGGGAAGGCAATGGGCAAGGCCCAGGTCCTGCACACATGCCCTGCAGGGAGGCTGAGTCGAGAGCCTAGGGTGACAATGACCCCATTCACTTGGCAGCAACCCTGGGCACCTGCACAGTTGTTCTGAGAGCTAGGTGGTCCTGGGGTGGGCATAGGGCTGAGCTCTCAGGAAGGGGGCAACAAGGTCCCCTGGCAGCCGACTGGGGCTCCCACACACCCACCCAGCCCTGGCTGGAGGGGAGCAGCAGCTGTCTGAGCTTCCTTGAGACAGGTGCTGGCTGACACAGCTTCCCCCAGCCTGAGAGTCCAAGGCCCTCTGCACCGTAGCTGGCTCAGCTTTTCTTCCTCTGCTGGACTCGAGAGACAGTGGACATGCACTTGCCTGGAGTCCCAAGCTCCCCTGTGGGTGACCTCACCATCCCTGCTGACTGGGGGGGACTTCCTGGAGGGCTTCCTGGCCTCAGGGCAAGTGTAAAGGAAACAGCATCCTGCCCCTTGGCTGTTCCCTTCCCACCTACCGTACCAGGTAACCGGCCAGCCAGAGGGCACTTGTCCACTGAGGGCCAAGAGGCGTGTGGCTCCCTGCTAGTGAAAGGCAAACAAGGCAGTGGAAAGAAATTCAAGTTATTCTCATCAGGGGGAAATCGCATATTTTTAGACCACAGGATGGTGTGGCCACTCCCTCCCCCATGATGCTCCCCTAACTTGCAGGACACCATTCAGGGTTCCCTTGGCCCCTCCTCTCCCTGCCCCGCAACATGCGCTAGTGTCCAGGCTCAGTCCTCCCGCTCCTAACTACACCCACCCCCCGCTGCTTGCAGCCACCTCACCTGTGCGCAGACACATCCGCAAGGCCCTAGACCAGGCTCTCACCCCTCCTCCCCAGCCCTCTCTTCTCCATCTCAAGCACACAGCAACTCCATCCACACCCCTTCTCAGGCCAAGAACGATCAGATCTGAGCCATCCTTGATTTTCTTTTCTTTTCTTTTGTTGAACCCAGGGCCTCACACATACTTCACACTAGGGCGCTCTAACACTAGGCTGTACCTCCAACGCATTTTTTTTTTTTTCATTTTTCATCTTGAGACAAGGTCTCTCTAAGTTATGAAGGCTGCCTCTGGCCTCAAAATCACAATCCTCCTGCCTCCACCTCTCGACTCACAGCTGTCCACTGAGCTCCTATCACACCTGTTGGTTCCTCTCTGCTGGTGCCAGCCACCCTCTGCCTGGTGCTGTGGTCACTTCTGTTACTCACCTGCTTCAGGGGAGGGCTGAGCTAGGTTGCCAGGGTTCAGATCCCATCTCTGCCATTTCTTAGCTGGGTGATCTCAGACATGTTACTTAACTTCTCTGGATCTTGTCTCCTCTAACAGAGTGTGCAGAATGAATTGAGTTAATACACATAAGGTGTATTAAATATTATTATAACTGGTTGGCTTCCTCCCTCAGCCCAGGACCCCTCCAGGGGAGACTGCATCTTTCTCCTTCTCCATGCCCAGGTCCCAGCAGAGCCCCCGGCACACACATGGTGCTCAATCAACACTGGCCAAACTGATCCTAATTTCCAGCCAGTAGGTGGTGGCAGAAACCCCTGGGTAGGGCAGGGCCAGGGGAAGAAACCCCTGGGCAGCTCCACTCTACAGCAGCAGGATTCAGGCCACTGGGAGTAAGGAGCCCGGTTAAGGGCCAGCAGTGAGCCTGCAGTTTTGGCCAGAGAGGAGCCAGTGGCTGGAGAGGCTGGGATGCAATACTTAGGAGCCCACATTCCCAGGAAGTGGAAACCAACAAGGAAAGTGAAACACTGAGACACGATCACACAGGCAGGCCCAGCCTGTCTCCCGGCCCCAGCGGCTCAGTGCCTGGCCTGCACAAGCAGATCCAGGTTATGAAGTCCTCCCAGACCCTCTCTACAGCCTCCAGCCAAAGGCCACTTCTGTAGCTCACACTGCCAAAGTCAGGGCATCAGGACCCGGGCCTGGGCAAGTCATGGACAGAGGTAACACGGTGATCGCTTTGCCCTACTAGGAGTCATCTTCCTAGGCTGGCAGATGCAGCAGCTGTCCCAGAGCATCTGGGGAAGCTGGGGAGACTCTGGCTGCCTGGGACTGAGGTCAGCAGGAGTCAATGGGTCAGAGTCAAGGTGAGGCCTGGACATCAGCCTCTGGCTGCAGAAAAGCCTGCTCTTCCCCCGCAGCTCCTCCCCCACAGCTCTGAGGGAAAAAGACTGGGTGCCCTCAAGCTGGAGCTGGCTTGGGAGGGGGAGACAAGGGCTGGGCAGGGAGGAAGGGGAACTCCAGGCCCCAGGCCCAGAGCGGCCTTGTGTGGGCCTCTGGAGGCTTCAGGCCCAGAGAGGGATTTCAATGTGCCGGAAGCCACCCAGCTCATGCCACACACGCCACCCAGACCCCTCTCCAGGCTGGTTCAGGAGCCCAGACTGTGCCACGCCCTGGCTCACCTGGCAGCAGCCAGCTGACCTCCGAGCCCCTATCCACCTGTGCACCCCTCTCCTATTGACTCCGTCCCAGCAGAGCAAACCCCACATCTGCCACACAAATCTCAGCCTACCCAGCCTGGCCCCTCCAACTCTCCACCCAAATGCCAGCCCCCACAGCAGCCATCCTTTCCTTGGAGGCCCAGGAGGCTTGCAGGACTGACCCAGCGGCTCAGTGCTGGGCTCCTGCCTCCAAACACAACAGGTGTGCTTACTTCAGGGCCTTTCCACACCATCCCTCCACCCTTGCTGGCTGACTCCCTTCCCAGACTCTTCCTCTTTAAGTCACCTTCACTCAGGCCCTCTCCTGCAGGAAGCCCTCTTGGCTGTCCCCAGGCTCCTCCTCCCAGAAGACCACAACCATCCCGCTGCCTGGGTCACAGCACTCTCTACAGAGAATGGAAACCTCTGGACAAGACGCCTCTGGACACAAAGGCCTCTAGGCCTGGGAGGTGGCACTGTTGGGCACAGAGCCAACCCTGATCAGTGACCCTCTGCTCAGTACCCTGCACCAGGAGCAGTCCTGGACACTGGACGCTGGGTACGCCTCAGAGGGGCTAATGAGACCCCTGTCTCACGGGGCTCACAGGCATAGAAGAGAATGAGCAGACGCGGGAAAGAGCAGCAGAAGAGGGAAAGAGCGCGTGGGCTGAGTGAGTAAGAGCTGGTCTGCTGTGCAGAGGCCGCTGGGCCCATCTCCAGCTCCGCCTGTCTCCAGCTCCTTCCTGCCTCCTTCTGGCTCCCTCCCACCTCTTCCCCAGCCCCTCTCCCACCTCTGTCCTCTTTACAGTTCTCAAGGGTCCAGTCATCTCTGCACACGTCTCACTAGCTCTTCCCAATCAACTCCCTCCTGGGCGTTATGACCATTTTACAAACAAGAAAACTGAGCTCTATATATGTGCCAGAGCCTTGGCTGGCTGCCTCCACCTGTCCGTCCTCTGCCTCGTGCTGTCCTCCTTCTGTCTCTCTCTGTCCTCAGCTTCCACTTTCTGGAGTGGCCCTGCATGTTGCCCACCTTGGTCTCTGAACCTGTCGCAGGGGCAGGGAGGGAGGCTCTGGAGCTGTCCAAGGCCCTGCAGCCCTCTGCTCATCTCCTCCCTCAGTCTCTCTTCCTAGTCACTTTGCCCCGCTCCCTCTGCCACCCCACCTCAAGGCCCCCTGTGGGTCCTGGGACTTTGTTAGATATAATGCAGCCTGTAGGAGGAGAAAGGAGAGGACCAGGCCCAGGAGGAAGCCAAGTGCTCCCCAGGGGATGCTAGGCCCAGAAGCAGCCCTCACCCTTGCTGGGCCTTCCTGAGGCTAATGCATCGGATTTGTCATTCTTACAATACCCAACAAAGACCACAAAGATCCCCACCTGACAGAGCAGTGCCCTGTCCAAGGACACAGCTAGGCGGGCAGGCCTGAGGGGGGCCTCTGCCTGCGGACCACACTCTGCCTGGCTCGCTGCTCTGTAGGAATGCTGTCCCCCCATATATAGGTCAGGAGAGCTGGCTCCATGCCACACCTAGGTAAGCCCAGTCCTGGGTCCAAGCTCTTCTCCCCAGCCCTCCCCAAGGAAGAACCTTCCAGATCCTGCCCTGGCCTTCCCTGGCAGCCACAGCTCAGCTAGAGCCACAGAGGCTGTAAGGGCAGTGACTTCAAACCCTCATCCCAGCTTCATAATCACATTCAGACCTGTCTAGTCCCAAAAAATTTTCACAGCAGGGCCCAGGTATAAACGAGTTTGGATAAAAAAGAAATTGATACTCAAATCGAGGGAAAGTGACCTGCATTTTACAGACACTCTGCTCAGCAGCCTCAGACTGACCTGAGAACAGGAAAATGGGTAGCTTTGGGGATGTTGCTGGAAATACATGAGACGAAAGTCCAGGGGCAAGTCAGGAGGATTTATTGTGCCCGTTTGGCTCAGCAGAGTCATCTCCCAACTCTGAGTCCCAAATAAAGGGGAGCCTGATCTTTTATATAGCCTCTTAGGAAGGCAAGGTAAAAGATGAAAAATGTCACAAAAACAAAGAAGCAGGGAGAGAGGGAGGCTGCACATTCCTACAGGCAATATATCAACCAGCCAGCCTTGTAAGTAACTCAAACAGGAACCTTGTCTCTTGTAAAAACAGAGAACACAAGGGTGGATTTTTACATGAGGCAAGCAGTTTACCAAGTTGAAACAGTGTTGTAACAAGTTAAAAGATCATTAGCTAAAATTCAATGAACAAAGGATATTTATGAGAACAGGGAACTGAAGGCTGTTAAGAGGCAAAGAGAGGGGTTTCCTTTGGGGACCCATTTCGGGGCGCGGGGGCAGCTGGACCTAGGGTGACCAGAATGTCCAGCTTGGGGGTGGATCTCACAGTCCATGGACAGAACTCCCTGTCCTTATTGCTAAAGGTGGGCTTGCTGGCCTTGCCTGCCTGGGTGACCCCTTCACTCTGTCTTCTCCCTGCACAAACCCAGGAGCAAGCCCTGTGGGCTCCAGCAGTAAAACACACCCCAAATCTTTCCCTTTTCACCCCCTTTGCCAGCTCACCCAGACCATCACCTTTTGCCAGGGTGACTCAGAAGCCTCCTCACAACCTAGGCCCCCAGATTATTCCCCATCCAACAGCCAGTATGGTGGGCCTTTTAGCTCATTAATACACCCATCCTGTCAGCAGACTTACAGGTCCTGTGTCCCAATGTTACCTCCTGCCCTTAAGAGTTCCTTTTCTGTGGGTCTGCACTCAAGGGAGAAGCTGAGTCCTTGACTCTGTCATACACACACACAAAAAAACTTTAGGACGAGTCAGTAAGAGAGTGAAGCGGTTTGAAGCCCCTTAAGTAAAGGAAAACAACAGTGCATGCTTCAGAGTGAGTGCGGACATCGAGAGAGAGAGAGAGAGAGAGAGAGAGAGAGAGAGAGGCAGACAGGAAGACAGACAGACAGACATAAGAAGCAGGTCCAGAGCACACGTTCCTCCCCAGCAACAATTACCTTCTTTCCTTGCAGCAGATGTCAGTTTGTCTGTTTCCCCACATAAAAAAAATTATAGGAGACATAGATATTATAGTATAGAATATAGGATAAGTTTATTAAGTTTATAAGATAGAGATTATAAAAAGAATATACCTTTGAGGGGTGAAGGTGGGCAGTAGTAGAAGCTACTGCTGCCCAGAGCCAAGGTCACATTGTCTTTTGTCATGGGGGTTGAGCCTTAGGGCTTGTGCCCAAAGAGCTTAAGGGAGTTCCAGTGTCTTCAAAGGAGTGGGCTCAGAGGCAGACATTCCAAAATGTTAGAAATTCAGGCTACTGGTCTTGATCGGGGAGCAGAAATCTCCCGTAGTCTTATCATCCTTTCTGGCTGAATGTAGAAGTGAGGAGTGATTTTAATTCTGCTTCCTTTTAGCAAGTATGCTGTGTGTAAGGGGATTATCTACCAGGGAGGCACTGACCACCAGATCAAAACTTTTGTCCCACAGGAGGCTCATGTTGATATCCATGTCATAGGTGGCTGGGAAGCATATGGCTAGGCTGGGTGATGGCTGACGGCAAGGCCCTCTAGTCCCTTTCTTTCTGCCTATTACCCTCTAACAATCCTAGTTATAGAACAGAAATGAATTCACAGATTATTATTTCTTGAAATTTATATCAGACTTAAGCACATGCACATGTTATCACACTATATCTCAACCTTATCTTTTCCCAGATGCTTGGTTTTACATTTAGTCTAATGGAAACTACAGTGTCCTGAACAGTTCATTATGAGTTACTGTCCTATAAATAGGACACTGTGCATTAGCAGGTTAAACTTGAATCCAATCATGTCTACTCTGCTCACAGCCCACCAATGGCTCCCATCTCCCCTTGAGCAAAACCCTCAGTCTTCACAGTGGTTATCAAGGCCCCACATGATCTGCTCCCTCTTCTCCTCCTTCCCTTCCCTCACTCTTCCTGCTCCCTCCTTTCAGCTCTTCCCTAAATGCCAGGTAGGCTCCACTGCAGGACCTTTGCACTTGCTGGTGCTCTGCCTAAACCCACAGATTCTTCCCATAGCTCACCACTTGGCTTGCCCTTCCCTACACTTGGGGTTGCAAAAAGGCAAGGTATATGCCCCAAGGCAGTTACCTTTGCCTGAGATAGTCTCCTCCCTGACGCCCTGTCCACAGACACTGCTGTACTCTTCACAGCAGTGTCCACTTGCTCTTGTCTGAAACTGTACAGTGTGGCACTGCTTCATCTCCAGTAAGCTGCCCCAGCCTCTCCCTGATGCAAGCTGCACAAAGCCAGCAGTCTTCATCCATTTAGTCCTCTGCAGGTCCCCAGCACCCTGGCTCAGTGCCTGGCATACAGTGGGTACTGAGTAAATGTTTATATGTTCCACAGATGAATGGGTTACTGTACTGTGGAAGGACAGAAGAAAAAAATTCCCCTAACGTCCTCCCCATCAGCCATGTGCCCTAGGGCAGGTGCTGTGTGACTTGGAGCCCCAAAATTCAACCTCTGAATTCCCAAGATATTCAGGAACATGAGGGGCCCTTTCAGGGTACAAGACCACAGAGGAGACACATTTGACCTAATGAAGCCTGACCCACCACTGCCCACACACACTCTCTCTTCCTCTCTCTGTCTGCTCCATTCTCTCTCTCCCCTGCAATGCCAGGGTCTTGAAAGCTTCAGACCAGCTGGGAAAGCCACAGCTCCCACCACTACTCTGTCCCCTCCCAGCACCTCTCCACCTGCCTGCCAGGCAGAGCCTCTGGCCTCTGGGTCGGTGGGGGGTCCTTCCTAGGGTCTACCCATCTAACCCATCCCTGCTGCTTCATCCTGAGGTGGGTGAAGGGAGCCAAATGCCTCATTTGAAAGGAGGACTCTGCCTTCCTTCCCTCCAGCCCAGGAGCCCACCAGCTTTGTAGTGCAGAGCAGTATGCAGACCCAAGCCCCGCCCACAAGCTGCAAGGGCCTGGGCAAGCCCTGGGCAGGTGGCCTGAACCACAGCTCTCTCTGTGAAAGATCTGCACGCTCACAGGGCTGCTGTGTAGGGCCTGAGGATGGGGCCAGGACCTGACAACTTCCGAGACATGATATGATGATGGGTGGTGAACCTGTGCCTGGAGCTATGCGCAGTAAGAGAAAAGAGAGTCTGAGGTCTGGCAGCAGGCCAGGCTGGCAACAGGCACGGGAGGCAAAGTCTGCTCTGACTCTAGGTCTCTGTGCTGGAAATATGACCATGATGTCAAAAAGAGACACTCGGGAAAATCACAGTATCTTAGCAAGGCAACCTCTGCAGAAGGGTGTGTAGTGGCATAAGGGGGAGCCAGCAAGCACACTGGTCGGCCGGAACTGCTCCCCTTTATCCCCAATGCTGGATCTCACCTCATTGGCTGAGGCTTTGATGGAACAATTTTATCTTTACTGGACTGGCTAATTTGTGAGGTGCAATCAAGGGGAAGGAGGAAGAAAGGTTGGAGAGTCCCTAACTGATTTTAGGAAATGGCAGGTGTCAAACATACCCCATGTTTATTGGAAAGAAAAGACAACTCCTAGGGGCAGTATATCTTACAATCCTTCCTCCCCTTTTATATTTCTTCATTCTTTTTGTCAAACTCTGTGAGGAGGCATTGACTGGGGTGTTCCTGGGCGTCTAAGAATAAGAGGTTGTTAGAGTAGGGGTGTAGAGACTGGTCAAGGCAGTTTCTAGAGTCTTTGAATTAGTCCTCTAATACAGGGTATTATGCAGCATCCCATTAATATTAGCACCCCAAACAATGATGAGAGAGGTAAGGAGTGAAATGATAAATCTCTTCTATTTTCTGAACCATTATTCCATCAGGCTGGACCAAAAGTCCTCTACCCCCAAGTTTTCTAACTCATTGGCTAAAGTTGTTAATCCTTATAAGGCTTCAGTAATTTTGCTATTGGGAGCTGTATTGTTGGGAATAAAGGTGCAACATTGGGTCCCAGTCATAACACATAGTCCACCTTTTCCTGCCAATATCACGTCTAGGGCTGGATAGTTTTCTCAGGCCAATTTGCCGGTGGGGCCTAGTTGCTCTGCTATTCTTTTGGTTTCCTCTCAAGTATAGTTTACAAACCTCTGTTGATTATAATATACATTATTAATCCAGTCTACATTTTTGTCAATGGTTGACCACCAAAATAATATGGATTCAAATCCTGCGGCTATTTGATTTCTGGCTTTAAATTCATTTGGAGCTCCTTGGGGAACCCCATAGAGTCAATGTAGACAGGAGGGTCAAAGAACTTTGGGGTATAGGTAGTGCTCTCTTTTCCTGATATTTTTGCTCTGTTTCTGAAGGTTAAATGCCAGGATGAAAGGGGTGGCCAGTTGTTCTAGGGCACAAGTTCCACTCCAATGTGCCTGTAGGGTCTCAAATAGTGATCTCCCGCAATATCACCATAGGTCTGCTCACAGGACAGCTCGGCTAGACTGGTTTTGAAGGTCTCCGAAGGTCTGGTGCTTACTGCATCCTGTCAGGTTTCCAAGGAATATCAAATTCTCTCCTGATCCAGAAAGACGTGAGGTGAAATTGGTGTTGGGGCCTGGTGGCCTGATGGCCCCTCAGGGCTAAACTTCAAGGCTCCTTAACTTAGGGAACAGTAGTGACAGTGACCAGCAAGATTCATTACCCACTGCAGGAGTACCCTGGAAAAGAACTATCATACAGTTCATACCCTGGAGATCTGAATCCCTTCAGGGTGGGAACAGGACAATCTGGGCCTCAGGTCTCCCTGTTGCATAGGCTTAACAGTCACTTTTGTTAAGAGGGCAAACAGAATGTTTAATCCATTCCAACCAGGCATTTGCATCCCTATATCTTGTTTCTATACTTATAGTTTGCCGTAGGTCCTATGTCTCCATAATTGTTACCTTTTTAGGGTCATTTTGGGGATATGAGGGGACTGTCTGACTTTCAGGCTTATGGATCTGGGTCTCATTATGGGAAGGGTGGACAACTTGAAGTTTAATGCACCCTAGAGGATCTCAGCCTGTGATATCAGCATCCATTCCATAGATCTGGGCTGTTTTGTGTGCTTGGTCTGTGGTGAGGGTGGTGTTGAGATCATTATAGTGTTACATTCTAGATCTTGGCAGTTTTCTGGAGGGGTACCCTAATAGAAGCACATCTTTCCCTTGAAATATTCAATGCCAAAGGCATCTGTGGCCCATCCTTGTTATTGGGTGGTCTACCATATACAGCTCCGGATGCTACCAGGCCCCCATCCTGAGGGACATCCCTCTGGTTACATGTCTTGTTCCTGAGGAATTGATGTACTCAGAACATAAATATTTATCAGAGTCTGACAACTGCTTTTGGTTGTTTCAATTCCCACAGGGTATGACTTGACAGGCATCAAAGCCAATGGTCTGCATGGAAGATGCTTTAGTTACATTGATATTGAAAATACTTCCGGCTGAGGACCATTATGGTCAAGACTTTTTTTTTTTTTTAAGAAATTTTCAATGTACATCATAATGGGATTCATTTTGACATACCCCTCATTGTGACAATTTTCATATATGCAATTTGATAAACATTATTCATATAGGTTACTCCTTACCCTCCCCTATGTTTCCCCCCCTCCCCCCCTTCCCATCTAAGTTTCCCATCCAAGTCTTCTCTATCTTTTACTATGTAGTATTTTTCTATATGTCCTTGGGTTCCATTTCTGTTTAAAATAGAAACTTTTCCTGTAGTGGTCTTTGTTTTTATCTTGTTAGAACAATTACATGCAATTTCTAGTCTATTTATATTTAAAAGGCAACTTGGTAAGTGTGGATCTTGGGGTTACAACCCATTCTCCAATGAGGAATTTATGGAATTTATCACGTCAGCCATGCAGACAATAGTTTCTGTAGTCAGGAGCCCAAGAAAAGGTCTGTCCCAAGTTGGCTTGACTTCTTCCTCCTTCCAGCTGTTGATTAGCACATAGTCGCCAAGTGAGTATGGATGTACTGGGAACTTGAGAGGGGAAGTCCGGGTCTCCAACATCTTTTTGCCCAAGAGAAAGCAGAGTGGAGAACAAACCAAGTATATAATTTCTAAGAAACTGGTATTTGGTTTCAAAAGTGGGAATGTCAGCGGTTGAAGTCAAGTAAGGTAATGCATAAGGCATTTTGTAGAGATAGGCCTAGATTGTTCTGTGGGGCTTTTTGAATCCTTAAGAAAGCTATAGGGAGATATTTAGTCCAGGGAAGTCTAGTTTCCAAAACCGACTTAGTGAGATGATTTTTTAGGGTTTGTTTCATTCTTTCTGCTCTTCCTGAGGAAGCTGGGGCAGAAAGACAAAGTGTTAAGTGAAAGAGAGGCACCTCTGGAGATAAAGCAGCTTGCTTAGCTGTCTGATCTGTGAAGTTATGCCCCCAATTCCTAAAAGTAGACCCATTTTGATGCCCAGCCACATGAACTACTGCTATTTCTTCTGGCAGTTTTAGACTCTTTAGAACTTGGGTAATCAATTCCTTATGCACCAAATCCTGTCCCTTGCTGTTTATTAATCCATGTTCTGTCCATCTTCTCCCAAAGGTATGTGTTACCCCAAAAGTATATTTGGAGTCTATGTAAATTATCCCTTCTTGTTTTTCTAAGTGTTTTAGGGTTTCATTTAGTATAGCGGTAGCTGCTACAGACTGGATAGCCACCTCTGATTACGGGACCTAGAAGTTTGGAGAATGCCACAGGCTGGCAATGACCCCCATGTTCTTGAGTGAGTTTCCCCAAAGCCACTCCCTTGTTAACACTGACAAATGGAAAAGTTATTCCAATGGAGACAGCATTAGGACTGTAATCAGAGTCTGTTTTAATTCTTCCATTTGTTGTATCTCCTTGGGAGTCCAAAGGAGGGAGTCAATTTTACAGAGAGATCTTTAGTTTTAAGAGCCTGTGAGTCAGTCCACAGGTGACAGTAACCAACCCATCCAAGGAACTTTCTGAGTTCTTATTTGGTACTTAGCAAGGGAAGGGCTAGGATTTTTTCTATTTGTTCAGGTCCCAACCTTCTCACTGACCAGATGTCCTAAATATTTTACCTCATGTACAGTGAATTGGAGCTTGTTCCTGGACATGCATAACCCTTGGGCACTCAGGAAATTTAGAAAATGTATTATTTTAATCATTTCCTTTTTCTCATCAGTAGAAAGAAGTAAGTCATCTACATATCAGAGGAAGCATATGGATGGGGGAAGGGAAAACTTTTCTAAGATTTGCTCTAGAATTTGAGCAAATGAGTTGGGGGAATCCTGCTAGGACAGGAGGGCCTGGACTGTGGGCTCTGGAATGGTAGTGGTTCTCTGGCTTTCCTACACTGGAAGGTCCTTTTACAATGCTTGAGAAGACCATTTTTTTTCTCTCTCTCTCTTTTTTTTTTTTTTTTTTTTGCAGTACTAGGGGTTGAACCCGGGGCCTCATTCATACTTTGCAGGGACTGTACTTCTGAGTTGTACCTTCTGCCCCTTTTTTTTATATTTTGAGTCAGAGTCTTGCTAAGTTTCACAGGCTGCCTCTAACTTGTGGTCCTCCTGCCTCCACCTCCCAATTGCTGAGATCACAGGCATAAACCATGGCGTATGGCTAGACTATTTTGTCTAACTCTCAACACCTCCTTACATGCTTGTAAAAAAAAAACTCGCTACAGGAAAAATTTCTACCTTAAACAGAACTGGGACTCAAGTACATATAGAAAATTATTACCTAGTAAATGATAGAGAAGACTTAGATGGGGAGAGTGTGGGGGGAGGCATACAAGAGGGTAAGGGGGAACCTATATGAATAATGTACATCAAAATGCATATATGTAAATGCCACAATGAAAAACATGTCAGAATGAATCACATTAAGTTGTATATTTAAAATGTCCAATAAAAAAATTAAAAAAAAAAAAACTCACTTAGTCTCCCCTCTCTCTTTCTGAAGAAGACTGGGCCCATGTCTTGGATATGTATTATGATTCTTTCTTTTTTTTTGCATCTTAAAATATTAATTAGTATTAGTATTTTATTTATACATGTTAGTGGGGTATGGTGCAATATGTCAGTTGATACATTCATTATGCAACTATCAAATCAGTATGCTTAATGCTTCTATCTCCTTAAACATTTTACAGAACAAAATAAACAGAACAAAAGAATTTTAATTAACCTGAAATGACAGCATATGCAACTATGAATTATATCCAGACATTTTTTTCCTTTTTTATATTTCCATAGAGTTGCATCTTATATTTTGTGTTTTTTTCCTCCTTCTTACCCTTTTATGTTGTTTCCCTTCCCTCTCCCACCTTCCCCATTAAACATTCCCTCCCACTAGTCCCCTCCACTCTCATATTGGGTCAACTTGTGTTTTCCATCCTTATAAAAGTATAATTGTATAGTATGTAGGCATATATGTGTATATGTATAATTTCTCCCCTTTAGGTAGATTTAGCTCTCACATATAAGCAAAAGCATGTGCTATTTCTCTTTTTGAGCTTGGGTTATTTTTCTTAAATTGATACTCTCCAGTTCTATCCATTTTGCTAAAAAATCATATAATTTCATTCTTCTTTACTACTGAATAATATTCCTTTGCATAAATATACCATTTTTAATCTGATCATCTGTTGATGGACATCTGGGTTGATTTCACACCCTTGCAATTGTGAAGAGCGCTGCATTAATTAGTTAATATGGAAGTGCAAGTTCCCTATAGTATGATGACTTACCTTCCTTTGGATATGTTCCTAGAAATAGCATAGTTGGATAATATGACAGTTCAATTTTCAGTTTTCTAAGGAAACTCCATATTGATTTCCATAATGGCTGAACTAATTTACAGTCCCACCAGCAGTGTAAGAGAGTTCCTTTTCATCTGTATCCTTGCCAGCATTTGCTGTTATTAGTTTGGTTGATCTGGCCATTCTTACTGGGGAGGGAATCTCAGTATAGTTTTGATTTGCATTTCTCTAATGGCTAGGGAGCCTGCAGCCTTACCACTGTGGCATCTGATCCCATCAGATCTCAGAAGCTAAGTAGGGTCAGGCCTGGTTAGTACTTAGATGGGAGACCGCCTGAGAACACCAGGTACTGTAGGCTTGGGAGAAGGACCTGGCAGTCCATCCCCCCAAAAAACCAAAACAATCTGCCATTGAAAACCCTATGAATAGCAGAGAAGCACTGACAAGTGTTTCACCTGTTATACATAAGGTCTCTATGAGACGGACACTGACTCGGCAGCACCTAAAACAACAACAATGGCTAGGGTTAGTAAGCATTTTTTCATGTATTTATGGGTCATTTGTATTTCCTCTTTAGAGAGGTGTCTGTTAAGATCCATTGCCCCCTATTCATTGGATTATTTGTTACTTTGGTGCTTAATTTCTTGAGTTCTTTGTATATTCTAAAAATTAATCTGCTGTCAGACAAGTAGTGAGCAAAGATTTCCCTCCCATTGTGTGTGCTCTCCTTTTACTCTATTAATTGTTTTCTTTGCTGTACAGAAGCTTTTAACTTTTATGTAATCTCATTTGTAAATTTTAAGTGCATTTTCCTGGGCAAGTGGAGTCTTGTTAAAGAAGTACTTGCCTATGCCTATATGTTGGAGTGTGTTTCCTATCTTTTCTTTTAAGTAGTTTTAAGGTTTCTGGTTTTATGTTGAGATCTCTCATCCATTTTGAGCTGATTCTTGTGCAGATTGAGAGGTATGGGTCTACTTTCATTCTTCTACATATGGATATCCAGTTTTCCCAGCACCGTTGGTTGAAAAGAGTATCTTTTCTCCAATGTATGCCTTTGGGTCCTTTGTCAAATACCAGGTGGCTGTAATTGTCTGGGGATATACCTGCATCTTCTGTTCTGTCCCATTGATCTTCATCCCTGTTTTGGTGCCATTACCAAGCCATTTTTGCCACTCTGGCCCTATAATACAGTTTGAAGTCAGGTATTGTGATGCCTCCTGCACTGTTTTTGATGCTTAAGATTGTTTGGGCTATATATGGTCTTTTTTGCTTCCATGCGAATTTTAGGTTTTTATTTTCAATTTCTGTGAAACATGTAATTGGAATTTTGATGGCTATTGCATTGAATCTGTAGGTTGCTTTTGGTAGTATAGTCATTCACAATATTAATTCTTCTGATCATTTAGCAAGGTGTTGGGGATTTTTAAAATTATATTTCTCAACTAGGGTCCCTCATAACAGCCTGAGGGGCTGACCCCTAGTTGACCCCAGGGCTCATCCCACTCACTCACACTAGCCCCTCCCATCGAGTGAGCAAAGATGACCCCCGGCCAGCTTGACCTGCTCTAACCACCCTAATTTTGATTGGCTCCCCTCACCACTTTCAGGTAATAACTGTCCCCACCTGGTAGGTATGTCAGTTTACCCGCTGTACCTGTCAGGTGTGTGCCCTGATTGGCTGAACCCCACCATGTGACCGTTCCAGGACCCTATAAAAGCAGGGCTCCTGGACCCCATCTTCACCCTACTGAACCTGACCCTACTGATCCTCATCTCTCTGACCATCACCTGAACCTCATCGCCTGAACCAGCACTCCCTTCTCCAGCAAGACCTTCTAGCAAGCCGGCAAGATCAAGCCCAGGGGCCCCGAAGAGCCGAAGGATTCTAGCAAGCCATGAAGAGCCTCCCAATTCCTCCCATCCTTGGGAAGGAGGGAGGTAAAGAAGGCGAGCCGTGAAAGTCAAGACCATCAGACCTCCACGGAACACCAGTGGCTGTGGCTGTGCCTTTAAGGCTGAGCTGTACCAGCACTTAGCCTGCAGCATTCCCTGCTGCAGGCCTAGAACCAGCACTTAAAGGGATAGAGCTCTGCTCTATGGGGGCTACTTACTCCTTGCTCTCCACCAGGGGAGCATCCCAATAAACCTTACCTACCCTTGTTTCACCATCAGAAGGTCTCCCGAGGTCCTTCTTTACGCCACCGACCACATTGTTATGTTGAGGGTTTGGCCCTAATCTTAGCCGGGCTAGAGCTAAAACCCCAACAGCAAGGGAGGTCCTTCCATCTTCTAGTGTCTTCTGCAATTCCTTAGTGTTTTAAAGTCTGCATTATAGAGGTCATTAAGATTTTTGGTTAGATTGATTCCTAAATATTTAATTTTTGATGGACTATTGTGAATAAGATTGTTGTCTTGGTTTCTTTTTCTTCCTAGTCACTATTCATATAAAGGAATGCTACTGATTTTTGACTTTAATTTTGCATACTGCTATATTGCTGAAAGAGCTACTTAGCTCTAAGAGTTTTCTAGTGAAAGTTTTAGGGTCATTTAGGTATAGGATCATGTCATCTTCAAATGGGGATAATTTGACCTCTTCATTCCCTATTCTCTTGCCTGATTCTTCTGACTTGGACTTCAATCACAATGTTGAATAAGAGAAGTTAGCATTCTTGTCTTGTTCCTGCTCTTGGAATGCTTTCAATTTTTCCACACTTAATATGATGTTGGTTATAGGTTTGTCACATACAGCCTTTATGATATTGGAAAATGTTCTTTCTATTACTAATTTCTTCAGGACTTTTATCATAAATGGGTGTTGAATTTTGTCAAAAGCATTTTCAGCATCTATTGAGATGATCATGTGTTTTCTGCCTATCTATTGATATGCTGAATTATATTAATTGATTTGCATATGTTGAACCATCCTTTCATCTGTGGAATGAAGTGCACCTAATTGTAGTGTATGATCTTTTTCTCTGTATTGCTGTATTTGGGTTGCAAGAATTTTTTTGAGGATTTTTGTATCAATGTTCTTCAGGAAAATAGGTCTATAGTTCTCTTTTTTTAGTGTCCTTATGTGGTTTTGGTATCAGGGTGATACTCCTTCTTAGAATACATTTGGAAGTATACCTTCCCTTTTTATTTTATGAAGTAATTTGAAGAAAACAGGTATTAACTCTCCTTTGAAGGTTTGATAGAATTCAGCTGTGAACCCATTAGGACCTGGGATCTTTCTTGGGGAGTTTTTAATTAATTGCCTCAATTTCCTTGTTTGTTATAGATGTGTTTCATTTATTTATAGCTTCAGAATTCAGTTTTAATAGGACATAGGTATTAAAGAATTTATCCATTTCTTCTGTATTTTCATTTTGGGGGAGTGTGCAACTTCTCAAATTAGTCTCTGATGATCTTCTGTACTTCATTGGTATCCATTGTTCTTTCCCTCTTTTCATCTCTAAATTTATTAATTTGGACCTTTTCTCTCTTTTCTGATGAGTTTGACTAAGGGAGTGTCTATTTTGTTTATCTTTTCAAGAACCAACTCTTGGTTTCCTTCATTTTTTATATTGTACTTTTAGTTTCTATTTTGTTAATCTCTGCCTTGACCTTAATGATTTCTTTGAGTGTCTTGATTTTGGAGTTGACTTGTTGTCTTTCTAGTGCCTTGAAGAGTGCCATTAAGTTATTTAATTGCACTTTCCTTGTCTTTTTAATGTGGGCACTCATGGCTATGAACGTCCCTTATGGAATGGCCTTTGCTGTACCCCATAGATTTTGGTAGGTTGTGTTTTCATTATCTTTTGATTGAAAGAATTTTTTATTTCCTTTCTAATTTCTTCAATGACCCATTGGTCAGAAGTGTGTTAATCTCCATATTTTTTCTAGTTTTCCTTGCTTTTCACTTCCAGTTTTATTCCATGGTGATCTGGTAGGATACAGGGGAAATTTTCAATTTTTTTGCATTTGCTGAGGCCATTTTTGTGGACTAAAATGTGGTCTCTTTTAGAAAACGTTCCATGTGGTGCTGAGAAAAATGTGTCTCCCACCTCTGTTGAGTGGAATATTCTGTAGACATCTGTAAGGCCCAGTTGGTCTATGGTGGTGTTTAAGTCCATCATTTTCTTCTTGATTTTTTGCTTTGATGACCTATTTCTTGATGAGAGTGGGGTATTTAGGTCTCCAATAATTATTGTGTCTGGACTTATGTGTTCTTTTATTGCCAGTAAGGTTTGTTTTATGAAGTTAGATGTTCCTATATTTAGTACATAAAAATTGACTAACATTATGTCCTTCTGATTGATTATTCCTTTTATCAATCTGTAGTGACCATCTTTGTCTTTTGTGATTGGTTTGGGATTGAAGCCAGTTTGTAAGAAATTAGTATAGCTCCTTCTGACTTTTTGTTTGTTTGTTTCCACATGCTTGGTACATTGCTTTCCAGCCTTTTATTCTCAGTCATATTTGGTCTTTGTGGATAAGTCTCTTGAATCCCACATATCAAGGGTTTTTGTTTTTTAATCCAATTGTCCAATTGGTGCCTTTTGGATAGTGAGTTAAGAACATTTACATTTAGAGTAATTACTGAGGGGAGCTTGATATTCCTCATCATTACATTGATTGTTTCTCTTCTTTGGTTCTTGGTAGCTTGTTGTATTCATGCATTCCTCTCATGTCTTATTTATTCTTTTGGCCTTGCATTTGGGCTTGTCTTACTTCTTCCATGTATGGTATTTCTTTAAGAATCTTAAGCACTAGGCACGGTGGCACATGACTGTAATCCCAGCCACTGGGGAGGCAGAGGTGAGAGGATTGCAAGTTTGAGACCAGAGACAGTCTGCATAACTTAGCGAGACCCTGTCTCAAAAAGTCAAAAAAAAAGGGCTGGGGGTGCAGCTCAGTGGTCCAGCACTTGCAAAGCATGCAGGTGCAAGGCCCTGGGTTCAACCCCCAGTACCTCAAAAAAAAAATATCTTCAGCAATGCTGGGTTGGTGATCATGAATTGCTTAAACTTGTAAATACCATGGAAAGTATTAATCTATTTTAAAAGATCATTTTGCTGAATATAGTAATCTTAGTTGGTAGTTGTTTCTTTTCAGGACTTGAAAATGTCTAACCATGTTTTCTTTGCCTGTAGGGTTCATGTTGTGAAGTCAACTGTTATTCTGATGGGTTAGCCTTGGTAGGTAAGTTGACCTTTCTCTTGTAGACTCTAAATTGGTTTCTTTGCTATGTAAATTTAGCATTCCAACTATAATATGTCCTGGAGAGGATATTTTCTGGTCTACTGTATATGGAGTTCTGCTTATCTCTGTGATTTGGGTGTATATTTCTTCCTTTAAGTTTAGGAAGTTTTCAGTTATTATTTCAATGAATAGATTTGCTATGCCCCTAGTTTTAGTTTTATCTTCTTCTTGAACCCCCTCTATTCATAGGTTACATTTCTTTATTTTATCAAAGACCTTTTGAAAGTACTGGTGATATTGCTTCGTCTTTTTGTCCTTTTTGGTATCTGAATGGGTAACCTCTTCAACTTTTCCTTTAGTCTCCTAAATTCTGTTTTCTGCTTCATCCAATCTGGATACATTAGATTCTACTGTCACTTTAATCTGATTGACTATGTTTTGTAAATCCAGAATTTCTATTGGGTTCTTTTTCAGGATTGTGATTACTTTGCTGAATTTTTCTTCTAAGTTAGATATTCTTTTCCAAAGTTTCAATTGTCTTCATCTGTGTAGTTGTTGTATCTTTTGAGGTCTTTTAACATATTTTATAAGTAGACTTCTAAATTCTTTTTCTGGCATTTCTCTATGCATGTCATTAATTTCATTTGTTGAAGGACTGTGGACCTAGGAGTACTTTTTCATCTTGGGCCTTCATATTTCATACAGTTCTGGGTTGAGTTTTGGACATTTTTTAATCTGATTATTACTGTCCTATATAATTAGGGTTATCCCTTGTTTAATGCCTTCTTTGGGGATCTTGGTCCCTGGAATTTTCCAGAGCATGGAAAATGTTCTGCTGCTAAATTAATAGTTTCATATGATCTCACTTTTATACTTATGGTTAATCTTGTTTGAAGTCAGTTTCTTCTCTTTAAGAAGAAACCTGGTAAGGAAAATATTAAGGATAACAGTGGATAGGTTTTGGGGGTAAATATTGAGTATAGATATCAATTATAGAATGATAAAGATCTAATAAACAGGTAGATGAGGGGAAGGAGAAAGAACAGGATAAGATGGGGTAAGGGAGAAGAATCAGCAGAAGGAGGAGTATTGAAGTATGAGTGAGAAGAGAGTAGGTCAATTATAAATCTACTATCTCCTTTTATGTAATATCATATACATTTACACAAACATTTTAGGAGAGATAGTAGATGCTAGGATAGGAGATGATGTGTTTTAGTTATGATAAGTAAGTTTGGGAAGTATTGATAAAATTATTATTGCTTAACTGGAGTTACTTAGAAAGAATAATGGTTAAAAATTAAGACTAGTGAGAAGGATGAAGAAAAGTAACAGAGTCTAAAACAGGAGAGGAAGAGAAAAAGTACTGAAAAGAAAAGCAATATAGAGAACAAAAGAGACAAAAGCAGCACAAGAACAAAGCAATAAAAACTAAGAGGTCCCAAACAGGAAGCACACAAACATAAGAGAAAGAAAAGAAAAGAGAAATAAAAATAAAACAAAACAAACAAAAATGCCCACTTCAAGACAGATCAACCAGCTCTGATTGGCTGGGGTGGGGAGTCAGTCATCCAGCTCCTTGTAAGTCACTCCTGTCCTAAGGATGTTGCCAAACTGCAGGCACAGTCTTAGCTCCCCAATGCAGTTCTGGATCAACTCTTAGAATGGGTGTGTACCTTCCAACTCCCTCCACACACCTGTGGGGTGGTCCCGCTCTGGGTCTTCTGTCCTAGAGACCTCCCTGATCTCCCCGCCCACTGGATCACTGGGACCCGGACATTACACAGCACTCAACCGTGCACTCTTCTCTCTTCCTGAGATGTTTATAGCCTAAATGACTAGTTTGTGTTTACAGTAGCAATCTGGGCCCACAGTGAAGGTGGGTGACCTGGGAAGACTGTGCTTCTGGGAGAGTCCACCACTCCTCCTGGTGGGTTAGAAGCCCACCAGGTGACTATCTGTTCATTAGTAGATTAGTCTGGCCTCAGGGTGACCCCAGACACCTCTCCTTCCTATGCCCACTAAATCTCTTGGTCCCTAGGTCTGTTCCTCTGCACTGCCATGCATTTGGGTCTTTTTGCCCAGCACAGCCACTGTCAATTCACCAGGCTCACTCGTCCCAGGCCTACTGCACAGCACCAGAGCCAAGGGCAGGCTGCCTGGAAGTTCCATGCAGCTGGGTCAGGCCCTTTCACCAGTAAACCAAGATCACTCAATACTCACTTCCCAGCAGATGGCAGTGGTACCACAGAGATTGAGGGAGTCACCAGTGTCCCAGCTGCAGGTGCTGCTTGTGGGCAGCTGCAATGAATTCTGCCACTCTAGTGGGGATGGTAGCAACAAAGTAGGCCCTCAGTTGTGCCAGTGCCACTATCTACCCTTTTCCCTGCCAATGCAGGACTGCCCAAAGGTAGGACCATTGTGGTTTTAGACTCACATCCCACAAACCACCAGAACCCCCTGGTGTTATAAACTGACCCATGAACTGGTTATTTATTTATTTATTTTGATGGAGGAGAATCTGTTCTGCATGTGCCACACTCTGGCTCCTCTGAGAGCATTCAGGTCAGTGAGCAGTCTGCCAAGAGTTTTCCTCCCACTTTTGATTCCTGGTGTCCATTCCGTTCCTTAGGGTGGCCTGTGTTCTCCTGGGTTAGGGGAAATTCCTCCGCAGGGGTGCTCAGCTGCTGCAGCAGGTTCCCTTTGTTTCTTCATGCTGTTTTCTCTGCTTTTTTTCCCCTCTACTGTGATAGAACACCCCATTTTCCTATGGTTACTGGTACTCCCGTGAAATTCCTGTTCAGCACAGAAGCCCTTTTATCATGCCCCCAGCTCTTGTTTTTCCCGTCACAGCGTGCCTGCTCTCACTCTGCTGCCTTATCTGGAACTCTGATTCTGTTCTTAAGTGTCTCTTTTTCTCTCCAAATGCCCATGCTTCTTAAATCTAAACAGTGTTCTGTCTCTTATCCCTAATTAATAGACCTGATTTCAAAAAAAATTCACAGTCTTACCCTCATTCAGAACACAACGCCCAGTCCCCAGCCCACCATGCCTCTCCTCACCCTGGAGGTCATGCATGCATGTGACTGCATGTGGGGGGTGTGGGTGTGGGTGTGTAGGTGTGAATATGAATGGGGGTGGGGAGGTGAAACTGTTCTGCCCCAGCCCTGACTCAAAAGCTAGTCCACGTGGGTCTCAGCAAGTGGGGCTATGGGGGAAAACAGAGCCAACAAGGATATGGAAGCAGCTGAGACCTCTAGCCCTGGAACCTGGGATTGACTGCTTCTCCTCTATGTGCTATGTGACCTGGTGCCAGGTACCAGGCAGCTCCTTTGAGCCGCAGCACCCTCCTATAAAATGGGGATGCCCATCTTGTGGAGCAGGGGTCACGCAGCCAGTAGGTGCCAGCATAGGAGTCCTGGAGAGAACCCCAAGGTCTCCTAAGGGAAGAGACTGAACAAAGACGAACACCATCACTCTGGACCTTCTGTCCCCTCCCCTGTCCAGCACCCTGATTCTCAAATCCTGCAGAGGTCATGCCTCAAACAGAAGGCAGTGGGCTTTTTGGTGAGGGTGTCAGCCACTGATGAGCTGGCAGCCCAGAGGGAGAATGGTGGTGTCCCAGCAGAGGAGGGCGAGACAGGAGGGAAGGACGTGAGGGCTCCCAGGGAACGCTGTGGCTCCAAGGCTTAGACACAGTCTCCCCAGGTACTGGGGTGCCACCCGCCCTGCAGGCAGAGCACACATGTCTGGCTTGCCCTCACTTCCCAGTCACTGGCTACACTGTGGGAGCTCCCAGAGTGGCCATGGGTCACATTTTGCCACCCCTCCACCCAGCTGCGGTGCCCAGGCAGCTTCAGCTATACAATCAAAGGGGTTTATGGGAGATTGATAGCAGAATTATGCCCACAAGGTGTAGCCCATGCCAGCCTCCTAGGAAAAGTAGTAACAGGCCAAGAGCCATGTGAGTATAAATACATATTAGTCACCCCAGGTTGAGAGTGGTAGGCAAGCTATTTAGAGACAAGGCCCTAGGAGAGGCCAAGGGGACTCTCTGCAGGACACAGGCTGCCCAGAGGGAGGGGCAAGGGCCTCCCTGATCCTCCACAAGGGACTCCAGTAGGCCATAGGGCTGTCTGTAACGCAAGTGGGGTCCCCCAGTCCATGGGCCTGCCTGCCCCCTCAAGAAATCTGCCACCTGAGCAGCACAGGCAGGCCCTCCATCGCCTACCCAGCCCTAAGGACCCTGCTGGCAGCAGGCACCACCCACCAGGATGTTAATGCTCCTGAAAGCATTTAGGTAATGCAGCAGGCTTAATGGCAAAGGTGACCCTTTGCCCATGGGGGGCCACAGCAGAGCAAACCACTTGCTCAGAGCTGCTCAGGCCCCACCAGCATGGACATAGCTGTCACTGAGGGCCAAAGTAGCACAGCCTGCTGCCCACTAGCATGGGGTGTGGCCCTCAGCCCCTCCACCCCTCACCCCCACAGATGCCTCAGTTTCAGCCTACAGGTTCCCTGTCTCTCCAATGGCTCTGGCTCTGAGAGACTCTTACAGGCCTCCAACACCCTGGGTCCCTGACACCCCCTTAAACAAGGCCCTACCTCCTCCTTTCCCTCCCTCTGCCTGTGGGGACAGGGCTGCCCCCATTCTCACAGGACCTTCTGCCAGCCATGTCTGTAAAGGGCCTGCATATCCCATGGCAGGAGCAGCCAATGCCCAGGGGGCCATGGGCCAAAACCACCAGAAGAGACCAAAACCCACAAGGGCCATGGCCGGGACAGGCAGCGCTCACCTCAGGACCACGCTCGGCACCCCATCCATCCCCATGAGTGACCCCATGGCCCACGCCTCACTCACTGTCCTCCTCGTGGGACTTCTGGATGAAGGCCTCCATGCCACTCTGGCCGTAGCTGCCCTCCAAGACCAGTGTGGATGCATAGTTCCACTCGAAGGTGTGGACAATGTCCATAATGGCCTGGGCCTCATAGGTGTCCAAGGGCACCAGGTAGAGAAGTCACAGTGGCTGTTGTTGTCCAGGTCAGGGGCTGTGGAGATGTAGCTGATCTGGGGTATCTGCGGTCCAGAGGGACAGTGGATAGGGGCAGTTGGCTCCCCTACAGACAAACCTCCCCTGTGCACAGCCTTGGTCCCCACCACCCCTCTCCCAGGCACTGCCTCTCCTTGAACACCATGTGATGTGGGTAGGGTGCTTCCCAGCCCCACCTGATGGAGGCTGGGCAGCTTGGTGGTCCACCCTGCTGTAGTTCCAGCCAGGGTCCAATGTGATCCACCTTCCCCTGGCTGCTCTCCAATCCCTGTCAGAAGGAACTGCAGGACCACACCAAGTATCCTCCCTCAGAAAGTTCCTGATCTGAGGTCTTGCAACAGACAGTGCCCGCAGATACCCTAGCCACACACACATGCTGGGAGCCTCAATTTACAAGAGCAGCTAGGAGAGTGGAGCCCAGGAAAATGACCTGGGTGGGTGAGATGGTTCAGCCTGGGGTTAAGGGTAGAGATGTAGACATCAGAGGGCCCGGGGGGGGGGGGGCATTCATTCCACCCACTGCCCCATGGCAGCCCTCTGGTCACCACCCAGCAGATTTGGTGCCCACCACTCCCTCTGGGCTCAAGCTCCTTCTTCCTGCCAAGCTCAGAGGGAACAGAGCCCAGCTTCCAGCTTTCTGATCCCCACCCCACTTCCATGCAGGAAGCCCAGGTGGCTGGGGCAGGGAGGACTCCAGGAAGTTCCTTCTCTCCTCTGCCGGACACAGGGCCTGGGAAGGCCAAAGTCTACCTCTCAACCAGCCGCAGGGCACACCAAGGCCTCCTGGCCCCAGCCCTACTCTCCCAGCATGGGATACCTCCTGCCCACGTACCCCACCTAAACCCTCCCAGACAGGCAACTCAGAGACTGTAAGTGGCTGCTGCCTCCTGTAGTTGCAGTAAACCAGCCCTAAAGGACATGGGAATGGTGTGTGGACCCTCCTCCCAGCCCCAGCTCCCTGGGAGCCCCAGGCCACAGCCTTCTGGGGCTGGTCAGCACCTGGGGCTCCATCCCCTCCCTGGTCCACACCAATATCACTTCCTGTGCTTTGCCCTGCTCAGATGTCCCAGTGATGTGGATGACACCCGGCCGTGTTGATCTGTGCTGATGCTCAGTCTAAGGGCTCACCTCCCAAGCAATCAAAAATATTCAGTCCCAGCCAAGAAACTGGAGGCAGGCCCAGGGAAGCAGAGGGAAATGTTCTGCGGCCAAGGTACAAGGGGCACTCACCCTGGATCAGTGACTGCATCCCTATCCCCAGGAACCGCCTTCCAAACCAGATAATTACCTTTCTTGGGTGAGGGCTCAGGTCTTCCCACATCACAAGCCCTATCCCGAATATAGCCATTTCAATCTATTGACTCAAGCCAGGTGCAGTGGCACATGCCTGTCATCCCAGCAATTTGGGAGGCAGAGGCAGGAAGATCACAGTTTGAGGCCAGAGGCAGCCTGTGTAACTTAGTGAAACCCTGTCTCACATAAAATTTAGGAATAATGTGGGAGTGTGTGAGTTCCTGTCATTGGAGAGCCCATAGGACACAAACTGCTTGATGAGAGTTTCCATGGGCTCCTGTGAAACTAACGGGATCCAAGAGACTGGCAAGGGGTGAGGGGGAGAATCCCTCTCATAACCCAACCTGGACCCCAGCTCCATTTCAACTGAGAAGCTCTGTTAGAGAGTTTAGATTTTATTTAGACAGAGTTCCATTGGGTAGAGAACACTGTAAGTCTCTCAATTTTGCCAACAACTTGTACTTGACAGTTAAACTTAGCCCTGAGTCAGAAATCTTGGCCTGAGATCCCAGGAAGGTTTGTTATTGTTGTTAGGTGCCATTGAATTGGGTTCGACTCACACTGATCCTATGTACAACAGAATGAAACATTCTCTGACACTGTGCCATGCCTACCACTATTGTTAGTGCTTCTCTGCCATTCATAGGGTTTTCAATGGCAATTGGTTTTGGGGAGTAGATTGCCAGGTCCTTTTCCCTAGCCTATAGCACCTGGTATTTCCAGGCAGTCTCCCATCTAAGGATTAACCAAGCCGAGTCTGCTTAGCTTCCTAGATCAGGAGGGGTCGGATGCCAGGGGCCTATGGCTGCAGACCAGGAAGGCTTAGAACCACATATAAGGCTATTCCTACCCTCTGTGTCCCTGGATCCCCAGCCTGCTCCTGAGTCATGTAGGGGCAATAGCCAGAGCTAGGTAGGTGCCTGGTGTGTCCTGAGGTTCTTAGGAGAAAGCATACCCACCTGGACACTTCTCCCCGTGTCTTGTTCAGATGATGTATTGGGGTGCTGTGCAGAGCAGAGAGGATGGTGCGAACTGAGGAGAACTTCCTCAGGTTGAGGCACTCCTAGGGAGGGAATGGAATGAACTGCTTGGAAGGGGTGGGGGCTCTGCCTGTTCCCATTTGGCTACCTCAGCTAAGACCTCCCTCTTAATGAGACAGAAGCCCAGGGAGCCATAGAAGGGCATAGCGGGGACCCAATGAGCAACACTCACAGAAAGGTGGATTTCACTTAAACCCCAAAAGGGCCAAGACCACATGACAGCATCTGCCACACCACATGACATAAGGGTCCGGGTCCTTGTGCTCTTGGAGGAGGGGCCCCAGCATGGTGCAGGGTCTGAAATCATGGCCGGCAACCCTAAGAGCTGACTAAGGAGGAGGCATAGATCACAGATCTGCAGAGGGAGTGGCCTGGCCCTCCCACAGCTTACTCTGGCCACTGTGATCCAGTGTCCGCAGCCTTCATGCTGGGATCCCCAAGACAGCTGATGATGACATGGTTGGCCACATTATTAAACTGGGTGATTGTCACATGAACGGTGGCTTCCAGGTGCTCTCTGCCCTTCTTATTTTGCTGAGTCAAGACGGAGCCCAGGCAGTCAGAGGGCAACACCTTCCTGAACAGCTCCTGGGAGGAAGAGAGCACCACAGAGGTAAAATCCATGCCATTGTCCACACTGCCAGGCAGGTGACCATGGACTGAGCTGGAGATCAGGAAGCTTCAAGTGTGGCCAAAGACTTCTACAGATAGCTGGGCTTTGTTCTCTGCCCAGGATGGTGCCCAGCTCACAATCATCCAGGATTCAATGCTAGTATGGAAGACAGGTGGCATTTTGTCCAAGGCCAGCACTGGAAGCTGCCTCTGTTCTACTCATTCTGAGACAGTATCTTCTTCCCATCCTCACCAGCACTCTGGTCCACACTTGCTGCTGTAATTATAGCTGGGTCTGCCGGCATCTGCTGTAGAATCTGGTGCATAATGTGCCAAATAAGTGCTAATTCTGGTGCAACCTCCTGGCTGGTTGGTAGGTGACACATGGACCTGCACCTCCGTGAGCTACCTCCACCACTGATGGGCCTGACCACTGGTTCCCTGTGTCTCATCACAGTTGACGGTCAGTCACTTTGTGAATTCAGTACAGTTAGTGTCCCATCTCTACTGCCACATGTGCTCAGGGAAGGTTTGAGGTTAAGAAATTGGTCCAGATGACAGAGTAGATAAGAAGTAGAGCCAGGGTAGTTCCCAGATCATGTCAGTCTGGTCAGGGAATGGCTAGAAGGTGACTACTAGTGCAAAGGATGGCGAGCCCCTGCCAGCCCTGCAGAGCTCAGCTCCTCTTGGTGTCCATCAGAGTCAGCTGCTCTGCCAGTGTCTAAAAAGGCTCCCACTCCGAGCCCATCTGTAGCTAGAACCTGAGGAAGTGGAATGACATCTTGTTCCTAAATGTCTTCCTTCAAGCGCAAATAAGAAACTTCCGCTACAAAGGAGGTGCCTGGTGATCAGTCTGCCTTCTGTTGGGTTCTAACATCAACGAAGTGAGGCCACTGATTCAAAGTCACATGGCCTCAGACCCTTCCCTCTATGTGATCTACCAAAGAGGCCCTTTGGGAGGCTGGCTTCTCACCTCCCCGCCATGTCATCTCCTTTACAGAACACAATTAAGCCAGCACAGACATCCTCTCAACTCCTCTGGACTCTTAAATGGTTTGAGTAGATAGATATGGTTCAAAATTTCTTGACCCAAGATAAGTCACAGTGTCCTTTAGAGTCTGCTGATATGCACAATGGTGAACATTCTGGTGTCCATATCATAGGGAAATCATCAAGTGTGTTTGAAATAAAACTCAGGCAACCCCAGTTTTGGTATCACATGTAGATAAAGCACAGATTTAAAAATGGAAGAGTTATGAGAAGGGTGAGCAGCATCATGGCAGAGGGTTTAACCAGCCTGGGTTCCAGAAATATGACCATGAGGGACTCATTTCTACTATGCAAAAGTCATTTCTCCTCTGGGATTCATTTTCCATTCAGCACCAGTAAGAAATCTATCAGAATTAAATGTAATTTAGATATTGTTGTCCTATGACAATAAACCTTCCAATGCCTCCCCAAATATTTAGAACAAGGCATGTGTCTCATCGAAGCCTATGTGGTCACTAGTTAGTTAGTGATTCACTAACTAATGTAGTGATAACATAAAATAAAATTGATTAGGCATCAGTTCTGTCTCAGAAAACTTTGTCTGCTATAATAAAATAAAATAAAATTCTAATATAATAGATTATGTATCTTATGAACAGCAAAAATTTGTTTTTCAGAGTCATGGAGACTGAAAACCTCCAGCAATATATTTCCTCCTCCCCCTCCTTTCTCTTTTTTCCTTCTCCCTCTCCTTTGTATTTCTACAGAATAAAAACATTTTTCAGGACATAAGAGCACAGCAGGTTCCCAATGGAGAAACAAAGGCAACAAATACTTTCTGATATGTAAAATCCTGGAAGTCACGTACCCCATGCACTCCCAATTTATGCAGAAAGAAACTAAAGTATAATCTCCAGTAGCCCCTGTCTATACAAAGCTGAGCAGGCTTACCTTAATTCCAGGTAGTCACAGAGGTGGAAGGTAGGACCCCAGTCCTATTTTCTCCAGGACCCTGGGAACATGGTGGTTCTTCCTATCTGTCCATGCTCTGATCCTTGGGCATGTACCTAACAGAGTGGATGACACAATTCAGTGGCTGAGTTGCCCTCAACCTACTTACTCTCCTCTTATTACTTAATTATTGACATTTCTCTACCTCCTACCTCAGTGGCTCCCCTGATAATTCAGTGGTGTGTTGCTGTGTGGCTGTGTGGGTATGTAGATGTGTGGGTGTTTGCTCTGTAAGGAAGTGGAGAGGAAAATGGCCCATGTAAAGAGGGAGTAAAGGGTTGCCTGGGATCTAGAACTGCCATTTCCAATTCAAACCTGATGGGAAGTGGTGGAATCCTACCTAATACTTTGGACTGCCCAGCTCCTGTGGTCTGGGCCAGGCCCTTCTATATCTCTGCTTCAGTTTCCCAATGGTACAATGAGTATTGGATGTGAAATAACACAAGTGTGTGCTCAGTGAAGATATGGATCATGGCTTGATAGATACTGAACAGGATGTCAATATGAGTCAGAATCACATGTGCAATGTTTTCCAGGCCTTCTGACATGGCCAGTGCATGTGAATAAGGAACACAGACAGCCAGATCTATTTTCCAGCACCAGGTGCACATGCATTATGGGTCAAGGGCTCTAGAATCAAGGGGAGCCCCATGAATTCATCCTTCATCCAGACTCTACCTGCTCTGTTATTAATAAGTGACAAATTATAACAAAAATCCATGCAATCCACAGGAAGAAATAGGCAAATATTTGACCAGGCATTTCAAAAAATGATCCACAAATGGCCAAAAACTATATAAAAACATGCTCCATAAAGTCACTTATCAGAAAAATGCAAATTAAAATCATAATATGATAAAGCTATACAATACCTTAAATAAAAGCACCAAAAATATAAACCATTCTGAGGATGGAGAGCAAATGGAATTTCCATATACTACTAGGCATGTGAACTGTTATCCCTAGTTTCTTATTTTTCTTGTTTTCTTGTTGTTGTTATAATTTTTGTTGTTTATTTTTTTTTTGTTTTTTGTTTTTTGAGACAGGGTCTCCCTGTGTAGGCCAGGATGGCCTGGAACTGGCTATGTAGACCACACTGGCCTCAAAATCACATTAATTGTCCTGCCTCAGCCTCCCAAGTGCTGAGATAATAGTGTGCACCCCCATGCCTGGCTACAACTTTTTTTTTTTTTTTTGTGTGTGTGTGGTACTGGGTGTTGAACCCAGGGCCTCGCGCTTATATGCTCTGCAAGTGCTGGACCATTGAGCTGCACCACCAGCCCATTTTTTTACTTTTTGAGACAGGTCTCACTAAATTACGCAGACTGCCTCTGGTTCCAAACTTGCGATCCTCCTGCCTCCGCCTTCTGAGCTGCTGGCTGGGATTACAGGTGTGTGCCACCACGACTGGCTTACAGCTACTTCCAAAACCCTTTGGCATCTGCTTGAGATGGGCCTACATTCTATCTGTAACTCAGTGATCCTACTCAGGCATACACCCAGCAGATTGCCTGCACATGTACACCATGCAAAATATTGTTTCTGTTGTTGTTTTGGCGGTAATGTGGGGTTGAACGTATGTACTTTGTATGTGCTCTACCACTGATCTCTACCCCCACCCCCTTTTTTAATCTTGAGATTAAATCTTGAGGGTCTCACAAAATTATGCAGGCTGCCTCTGGCCTCCAACTTGCAATCTGTCACCTCTCCTTCCAAAGTCACTGGAATTACAGGTGTGCACCACCATGCCCAGAAAAAAAGAATGTTTAGAGAAGTATTATTCATACTTCTTCAAACTAGAAATAATACAAATATGCATCAATAACAGAAAGGAGAAATAAACTGAGCTATCTTTTTAAATATTATGTGCTATTCAGCAATAAAAAGAACTACTGTCACATTCAAAAGTGTGTACACAACAGAGGGAGCTAAGATGGCAGAACAGAAGTGGCCTTTACCAAACCCTCTGATTGCAAAAGTCAGAGTAAAAAAGAGGAATCTATATTCCATGGAGAGAAAGTGAGAACTCTAGGAACTACTTAAGAAGCGGAGAGAGGCCTAAAACAGCATGAATCAGGAAAGCAATTCTGTATTAGTCAGATAGTATATTGCTGACAAAGAAACTAATAAAAACAAATTTATGGGGAGAGGTGTATTGAGAGTTCACCATTAGAGGATTTTTGTCCACAGAGGCAGGGCAGGCATGGTAGAAGACTTAATATCATGGAAGATCAGATGCAAAGAGGAGAGAGAGCAACTGGACTTGTCAGGGTGAAAATCTCCAAAGGCTTGCCCCCAGACACTCAGTTTCACAAAGCTATATCCCGCCCCCCAAAGTTTCCATAGCCTCCACAAATAGCATCACCAGCTGGGGACAAAACATGAAAGCATATGATCTTTGGAGGATACGCAGATTCAAACCATGACAAATGTAGAAAATGGAGCAGAGCAATTTACAACTTCAAATCCACCTCCCCAGCTAGAGAAGCAGGAAAGCCAGTGCCACAGCATAAAGTAACCCCAGAGTACTAGCTGGGACTGGTAACTACCTGCAGCCCCGTCTGGAGGAGACATTCATAGTCCACACAAGTGTTGGGTCCAGTTCAAGGATTTGGTCTGAGAGTGACCTTTCCATCACAGCAAGCTAACTTTGGCGAGGGAATCCATTATATGACCAGAAAACTCTTGGAGGCTATAGCTAGGTGGCATAGTAAGATAGGGAACCTAGTATTACAGACTAAAATGCCTGCAGCTGTACCACTGTGGCATCCAATCCCATCAGATCTTGGAAGCTAAGCAAGTTCAGATCTAGTTAGTCCTTATATGGGAGACTATATGGGAGACCTCCTGGGAACACTGGGTGCTGTAGGCTTGGGAGAAGGACCCAGCAACCCACTCCCAAGAAACAAGCAGCCATCAAAAACCGTATGAACAGCAAAGAAGCACTGACAATTCTATATAGGGTCACTGTGAGTCAGACACTGACTTGACAGCACCTTATTGTTGTTGTTATTAGGTGCCATCGAGTCGGTATCCGACTCATAGCGACCCTTGTAGGGTTTTCAATGGCTGACTGTTTTGGGATTGCCTTGGGAGTGGATTGCCAGGTCCTTCTCCCATTTTTGCGGTGCTGGGAATTGAACTCAGGACCTCAGAGACTGCAGCACAGCACTCTACCAACTGAGCTAAATCCCAGCCCTGACAGCACCTTATAACAACAATAACAACAAAACCCTTTAGGGACCAGAATGCACAGAGCAATCATAACTCAGGGCCCCAGCAGATGCCATACTGTACTGACAGGTGAAAGAGAGAGAGCAAGATTTCCAGATGAGGGTGTGTCTGTCAGGTTTCAAGGGATTCCAGCAACAGGCAGTTTTGGCTGTGGCCAAGAGGGGCACAGAGAGGGCAGCAGCAGGTCCTGCCCCCAGTGAACAGGAAAGAGACCAGTATGATTTCCAAAGGGAGCCAGACTTGAGAGGGCCGAGACAGAGACCGTCAGTTGCCTCAGTTCACCTATGGTATCTACAGCAGAGAACTTGGTGGTTTAATAGCCCTGCACCCTCTAAGATTTCCCAGGGAGAAGCCTCAGATTTTGGATTTTGCCATGACCCTGAGTATTCAGTCTAGACTCCACTATGCTGAAAATACACCCAGCTGGAGCTGCCCACATAACCTGAAAGATGGTGAGAAAAGGGGCTTGTAGTGACCCCACTTCTGGACACACAGCCAGCAGTTTTCAGGAGATGGATTCACCTGTTCAACAAAGTACAAACAACATTGAAACTTACTGGGTGCCATGGGCTTTAATGCAATGGTGCAGTCATTCTCTGCACCCCAGGGCAGGTACAAAACCCTCCCAGGAAACAATGCATTTAATACTCCCCAACCACCAGCAACCTTCCAATCCCACACCTTACCTGGCAGACTCTACCTTTGCAAGACCTGGAAGCAAGCTGCACCAATCCAAGTTCTGAAGCTAAAAGGAATTTTCATCTAGTTCTTATTGCTTTTCTTTTTTGGCTTTGTTGTTTTTTGTGCTTCTCTTTTTCTTTTATTTTCTCTATCTGCTCTAGCTTCTATTATCTTTGCTTTTTCTCCTTTCTCATTATGTTTCCATACTTTTAACTTATTTTATCTTTTCTGTTTTCATTCTTTAATTGGATTTTATCCCACTTTCTCTTTTGTATCTCATCTTTCTCATATTTTACATCCTCCTTTCTGTTATTCTTTTTTCCTTCTATTTCACTGTATATCTACTATCTTGTCTTTTTACCTTTAATTCTTTTGGTTTTTCTTTCTTCTTTTTATCTTTTCAGTGCATTTGATATTATCCTTGCCCCTTGATTCTATTGTTATAGGTGCTGTGGTCACATTTTTTAATGTTTGCTTAATTTCTGTATCTGATTTGTTTATATGGGGGAGTCATTCACATGATGTGACTTCCTCTTCCTGAGCAGAGGTAGAGGTTAAAACTGCTGCTTTGAGTACTTCCACAAATAGCATGCTTAGTAGTGGCTTTGCACCCAGCCCAGATGAAAGAAACCACCTTATCCAACCACAATCTAGTTCCGCTGGAATCCTCATGGATACTTCAACTAAAACAACAGGGGAAATAACCCAATAATTGGGCTCCAAGTAAGCAAAGGTATAGGGAGGACATGAAACATACTCCAGGGTATTTATTCCCATAGCAACAACAAATAGGAATAATAAAACAGTTGTAGTCACTGTACCTATTTAAAACCTCAGCATAAGCCTTCCCCATATTTCCAGACTGCAACATGCTGACTAAAGTGAAGGAATAACTAAAAAGAGTGTACCCCATATACTTGGCTATTGTCAGCACACCTGTCTTAACTTCTGCAGGCCCTTCATTCCTGGGAGACAGAGAGAGAAAGCAGGTCACTCAGGCTCTCACATAGTGAAAGCTGTGTCAGATCTCACTAACCCAGCCAAGGAATCCAGAGTGAAACTACACAATGAAGCCCACTTGGAATTAAACTCAAAACTATACACAAAACAATATCCCAGGGCACATGGCCAAGAGAAGGCTGCCCCCCAAGAAGC
The DNA here is from genome assembly GCA_007922755.1 of Pedetes capensis. Lineage (NCBI taxonomy): Eukaryota > Metazoa > Chordata > Mammalia > Rodentia > Pedetidae > Pedetes > Pedetes capensis. The sequence goes on from VMDO01008568.1 coordinate 59,276, forward strand.
CCCTCATGTAAAATCAAAGGGATTCCTACGTCAACAGATGTGCAAATGCCAATGCACAATATGAAAAAACAAGATAACATGACTCCTCCAAAAGTTAAAATTCCACAGCAACTGACTCCAGTGATATTGAAGTGGATAACATTCCAGGCAAAATATTCAAAAGGATAATTATAAAAATGATCAATGAACTCAAAAAGGATACAAATAAGAAGCTAACTGAAATAAGGAAGACAACACAGGATATGAAAGAGCAATTCAATAAAGAGATAGAGATTCTGAAAAAAATCAAACAGAAATCTTAGAAATGAGAAGCTCAATAAGTGAAAAATACTCAGTTGAAACACTCACCAATAGACTGAATCAAATGTAAGACAGACTATCAGGGCTTGAAGATAAGATTGATGAATTAGAACATTTAGATTATAACAAATACAAAATAAGAAAGAATGAGCAAAGCATGTGAGACCTCTGGGACATTTAAAAACCTAACTAAAGGATTTTTGATATAGATAAAGGAATAGAGGAAGACATAGAAAACATATTAAACAAAATAACAGAAAAATTTGCAAATATTGAGAAAGAGGTAGACATCCAGGTACATGAAGCATTTAGGACTCCAGTATATGAACAGTAAAGAACCTCGCCAAGATACATAGAAGTTAAACTGCCAAAAGTTCAGAACAAAGAAAGAATATTAAATGCTGCAAGAGAGAAATACTAAGTCATGTACTAAGACAAAACCATCAGAATAACATCAGAAATCTCAGCAGAAATCTTGAATTCCAGGATGGCATGTAATGATGTATTTGAAGCTCTGAACTTCCAACCTAGACTACTATAACCAACAAAGTTATCTTGAAAGATTGAAGGAGAAACAGAGATTTTCCAAGACAAGCACAAACTACTGATATCTATGAGCACTAAACTGTCATTACAGAACATACCTAAAGGAACTCTATGCCCAGAAGAGCAAACAAGACAAACACAATTATGAGTGCACAAGAAATAACAAATCTGACTAGAAGAGTAGACAAGGAAATGAGAATAAGAAAACATTAAAACAACATTATTTCAATAAATCATCAAAACTCTAGGATGAATAAAGGAGAAAGAAGTGGGCATAGATTATGCCTAACCACCAAAAGAAAAACAAAATGACAGGAACTAATGCATACCTTTTAATAATAACTTTGTGTGAAAATGGTCTTAATCATCCATTAAAAGATTCAGAATGGCTAACTGGATTGAAAAACATGGCTCAATAATTTTCTGTTTGCAATAAACTCACCTCACTGGCAAAGATATGCACACACTGAAATGGAAAGGGTGACATGATATTCTAGGCAAACAGAAGATAAAAGCAAGCAGGAGTAGCATACTCATATCCAACCAAACAGACTTCAAGCCAAAATCAGTCAGAGAAGACAAAGAAGATCACTACATATTGATAAAGGAAAAAATCTGCCAGAAAGATACAGTGATTGTAAATATATATTCACTGAACATTGGAGCATCCAACTTTATAAAATAAAACAAACTACCAGAAACAAAGGGAGTGATAGGCCCCAATATAATAGCAGTGGGTGACTTCAGAACTTCTCTCACTGGAAGTAGATCATCCAAACAACATCAGCAAAAAAGTCAACAAAGAAACATTGGAGTTAAACAACATTTTAAATCAAATGAATTTAACAAAATCTAAAGATATTCCATCCAACTGTTTCAGAAGACAAATTATCTTTTGATTAGGTCATGAAACTTTATCCAAAATTGACCACATATTAGAATATAAAATAAGTCTAATCAAATACAAAAGGAAGAAATAATTTCTTGCAGTTTATCAGGTCCTAGTGGAATGCAAGTAGAATTCAACAGCCAGAGAAACTACAGAAATTACACAAACACATGTACATTGAACACTACACTACAACAGTGAGCCACTGACAAAACCAAGGGGAATTTTAAAAATTCCAAGAATCTCAAGACCTGGAAATGTAACATACCAGGATGTAAAGGATACAGCTAAAGCAGTCCTAAGAGGGAATGTTATGACTACTATGCCCTACATTTTTAAAAAGAGATCTCAAATAGCCTAATGGTGTACCTCAAAGTCTTAGAAAACTGAGAACCAAACTCCAAACCATAAGAAGAAAAGAAATAACTAAGATCAGAGCAGAAATGAATGAATGAGAGACCAAAAAACAATGCAAAGGATAGATGAAACTAAGAGCTGGTTCTTTTAAAAGATAAAAGATCAAAAAGTCTTAATTAAACTAAAAGTAGAGAGAAGACTCAAGTAAGACCAGTGACAAAAAAGGAAATACTGCAACATATACCACAACCAGAAGATCAGTGGGGAATATTTTGGAAAATCATATTCTAATAAACTGGAAAATTTAAAAGAAAAAGATAAATTTCTGGGCACATATGACTTACCAAAATTGAACCAAGGTATAAAAGATCCCCAGTTCAATAACAAGCAATGAAATTGAGGCAGTAAGCCAGGCATGGTGGCACACGCCTGTAATCCCAGCAGCTCGGGAGGTGGAGGCAGGAGGATCACAAGTTCGAGACCAGAAGCAGTCTGTATAATTTGGTGAGACTCTGTCTCAAAAGAGTGAAAAAATGGACTGGGGGTGCAGCGCAATGGTCCAGCACTTGCAAAGCATGCAACTGTGAGGCCCTGGGTTCAACCCCCAGTACGGGAAAAAAAAATTGAGGCAGTAATAAAAAAGTTTCCTCCAAGCAAACCCAAGCCCAGGTCCAGATGAATTTGTTGCTGAATTTTAGTAGACTTTGAAGAATACCATTGTTCATCAAAATATTCCATAAAATAGGAAGGGAAGGAATGCCTCCAAACTCATTCCTCACAGCCATTATAATACTGACACCAAAAACACAACAAAAACTATAAATCAATTTCCTTAATGAACAGAGATGTAAAAACCCTGAATAAAATACTTACAAATCAGGTTCTCCCAGGTCATAACTGGTCCACTTCAAGATGCCCATGGTCACAGCCATCCTGGGGGAGTATGTCACACTACAGGGAGAAATAGAGAAGTAGAAAGCAGGAAATAGCTCACAGTAGAACTGAACTGAAGGGGCAGCCATTAAATCCTGAAGCTCCAAATCCAGTAATTCAAATACACTGTGGCAAGGAGGGTCCTCCAGACTGTGGGCAGCCCTACTTCTTCGGCACCCAGTATTCTCAGGCAGTCTCCCATCTAAGGACTAGCCAGGCTCACCCCTGCTTAGATTCCGTGATCAGACATTTTCCAGTCTGCACTTCCAGACCCTTTCAACTTCTGTCTGTTACCTAATTCCTAAGCTTCTTTTAAATTTTCAGGAATACTTATACTAATTGCCCCATCCCCTGTACCAATTTTCTGTACTAGTCCATCTTAGGTGAGTGCTCCAGTCTCTAATATTGGACCTTCTGGCCACCAGTAAAGCTTAGACTGAAACAGTGTGCATTCTGCCAGCAGGAGAGACACTGGAAAAGGGAATGTCCAAACTGTACTCATAGAAGAAATGTAAGGGACCAACCTGACTCCTTTCACTTCCCTCTTAAAGAAGATGAAGCCTGATAGAGCCAATAGCTCTCAGCCTGGTTCCCTTTAGCACAGTCCAGATTTCCTCTGAGGATCCCCAGACTACTACAGATATCACTAGAGAGAGTTGGCTTTTTGATGCTGGGATTACATAATCTGGGTTGACCACTCAAAAGGGCACTCTGTCTAAGAAAGAGAATAACATCAAGAGAACATCAGAAAGAGAAAAAACTAAAGAGTTTCTCAACGCTCTAACCTGTGAAGTGAGTTCAAAGGTCTTAAGGTACTCTCTTTCGCATGTCCACATTCCCCTCTTAGGGAGAGATATGTTAACCAAATTAGGGGCAACTGTTAATCTTCAACAGGATAGGATGGAAATACAAGTCCCTAGGAGACATAGAGTTGCGTTCATGGCACAACTCCATGAAATACCAACAGTTCCTCAGGCTATCTCTGAGAATATCCTAATTCATGTCATGTCTGAGGCTTGGGCACAAGGGCAAGTGGGACAAGCTACCAGTGCCAAACTTGTAAAGGTTATCTTACATTAAATTAACAGTTATCTTTGAGTAAAACAATACTCCTTAAAACCTGAAGCCATAGTTGGAATCACACCTGTGCTTGACTGGCTTTCAAAAGGCCTAGTAAGGGCCTAAAAATCTCCCTGTAACACCTTCATCCTACTGGTTAAGAAACCAGGGACAGGAGAATATGGGCTGGTAGAGGACATGCAGGCAATACATGAAACTGTACAAGATATTCATCCTATAGTTCCTAAACCCTATACTTCGTTAGCTAACCTTGGGGTTAGGAAGTACTGCACAGTCCTGGATTTAAAGAAGGCCTTCTTTGGTATTCCACTGGGCTCTTGGTCCCAAGGGCTGCTTGCCTTGCAGTGGGAGGGCCCAGAGACACAGGAGAAACAATACTGCTCAGGACAGTGTTCCCACAGGGACTCAAAATGCCTCCACAATTTTGGAGAAATCCTGAGTAAGAACTTGGGAGAATTAAATCTAAAATCGGAAACTTGTTACAATTTGTAGATTATATACTAACTACAAGCCCATTCAAGGAGGCCTGGGATAAAAACGCAGTAAAGGTTTTTAATTTATTGGCTGAAACGGACTATAAGGTCTCCAAGAAAAAGGCACAACTATCTAAAGAAATAATTAAATACTTGTGTTTTATAATCTCTCAAGGACAGCATATCCTCCCCTTCCTCTAAAGAAAACTGGCCATTTGACAGCTGGCCCCTCTAGAAACCCAAAAGCAACTTTGGGGATTCCTAGGTATAGCAAGCTTCTGCCATATTTGGATTCCAATTTTAGCTTAATTGCAAACCCCTTGTTTGACGAGTTATAAAGACAAGAGACAGATTTCTTTGACTAGAATGGGTAAGGTAAGCAACCATTTAATAAACTGAAGAGCCTACTAACAAGTGACCCTGTACCAGATCTTCCAGATATAAACAAGCCATCTGATTTATATGGACATGAAAGGCAATGGATTAAAGCTGGTATATTGATGCAATAGGCCCCTCAATAAGGGTGGTAGCTTGTTTCTCAAACAAATAGATGCTGTGTCTCAGGGCTGGTGATCATGCTTAAGGCCCACTGCTGCAACTGCCATGTTAATTTTTGTTGTTGTTGTTAGGCGCCTTCAAGTCAGGTCCAACTCATAGTGACCCTCATAGCATTTTCAGTGGCTGGTTGTTACAGGATTGCTTCAGGAGTGGATTGCCACGTCCTTCTCCCATTTTTATGCTGCTGGGGATCAAGCCCAGGTCCTAAGAGAGTATAGAGCAGCACTCTACCAACTGACCTAACCCCCTCCCCCATGTTAATTAGAGGTATAAAAACTATGGGGTAGCCATTGACAGTCTAGACCCCACACCAGGTCTCTCCTGTTCTCAAATCAAGGCCATCATTGGATGACAGGCAGCCAAATGCTATAGTACCAGGTACCAGACTCCCCACATTTGACTCCAAAATTTTGTCAGGCACTTAATCCAGCTACTCTGTTTCCTGTATCACAAGAACTTCTAAAACGTGGCTGCTCACAACCATCAGACCAGGTATGCTCAAGCCAGATGCTGGAAAAGTACAGCTTGTAGATGAAAGCATCCCTATAACCAATGGCCAAGATAGGGCTGGTTATTCAGTGGTCTCTCTCCATGAGACCACTGAGGTAAAGGCCTTCCCTGCAGAACCTCGGCTCAGAAAGCTGAGATAATAATCCTGACTCAAGCATTGGAATTAGGGAAATGAAGAGCATTAACTGCATAGACAGACTCCAGACATGCCTTCTCAGCAGTTCATCCCCATGGTACAATCTGGAAAGGCAGGGGTTTTCTTAGTGCTATCAACAAAGAAAGGAAGCATGGAAAAGAGATCCTGAGACTGCTTTAGGCAGTAAATGACCCTAAGAAAGTGGCAGCTTTCTAGACTGCAGGGGACATCAGAGGGGAGGCTCAGAAATGACCAGAGGAAACCATGCAGCTAAGACCACAACTAAACATGCAGCCTTATACAACTTCCTTCAATCCCTTACCTCCCTCTACAAATTTGCTCCCTCCACTCAGGGAAGATATAGAGGAAGAAAAATATTCCAGGATCACGTCTCCTTTCTTGAGGGGGCAAGTGTGACAGGCAAGTAGAGAAAGGTCTGATTGCCAGAAAAGATGGCCTGAAGGATTATTAAATTTGTCCATAGTCTAACTCATTATGGAAAAGAAACTTTACAACAGGCTTCTTGGAATAATAAAGACTCCCCATATTTAAAAGTGATAACTAAACAAAACAGTGTGTGTACTGCCAGCAGAATAACATTCAAATGAAACTACCTGTATCCCCCATTAGAAACAACAGCAAAGGACAGGCTGCAAGCTGCCTGGAAGGGACTGGCAACTGGATTTTACATCAATCAAGCCAACCATTCCAGGAGGATGTAAATATCTCTTAGTTTTTGTGGATGCTTTTACTGAGTGAGTAGAAACCTTCCCTCACAGGACAGAAAAAGCACAGTTATGAAAGGACTTTCAAAGGAAATTATCTCCAGGTTTTGGGGGCTGGAGTTTAGATCAGTTGGTGGAGTGTAGCTCTGCTCTTTGAGGCCCTGGGTTTGATTCCCCGGCACCACAAAAATGTGAGAAGGATGTGACAGTCCACTCACAAAACAGTCATTGAAAACCCTATGAATAGCAGAGACATAGTGCCAGGCATGGCACAGGGTCAGAGAGTGTTTCATTCTGTTGTACATAGATTGCTATGAGTCAGACCCAACTCAATGGCACTTAACAATAACAATAACCCCCAGGTTTGGATTATCTGGATATATCCAAAGTGACAATGAGCATGCTTTTATTTCGAAGATAGTAGATGGGATTTCCCAAATTCTTGGAGTACAATGGAAGTTACATGCAGCATGGAGACCCCAGCCACCTGGCAAAACTGAAAGGGCCAATTGTATATTATGATTATCTTGGCCAAACTATGTCAAGGAGCTCATGAAAATTGTACAGAACTTTTACCTATTGCTCTGACCCACATCAGAGTTTCCCCAAATGGAAGTTCAAGCTTATCCCATTCGGAATGCTGTATGGAAGGTCCTTTCCAGAAGGAATTAGCTTTTCACTTATTTTTTTTTGGAGGGGCGGGTACTGGGAGTTGAACCCAGGGCCTTGCGCTTGCATGCTCTGCAAGTGCTGGACCACTGAGCTGCACCCCCAGCCCATTTTTTTACTTTTTGAGACAGGGTTTCGCTAAGTTACCCAGGCTGCCTCTGGTCTCGAACTTTTGATCCTGCTGCCTCTGCCTCCCGAGCTGCTGGGATTACAGGTGTCCAGCTTCAGAAGGAACTGGATTTAACATATATCCTGATGTGGAAACTGAATTGGCAATAAATCATAATATAGGGCAGGTGATGTTGGCCCTTAATAAGTATACAAACTTAATAGGTACGCCAGTCTCCTATAGATATACAACCTCAACCCTATGAACCAGGGGATTGGACATATTTGTTGTTGTTGTTGTTGTTGTTGTTGTTGTTGTTGTTGTTGTTATTAGATGCCATCAAGTCTGTGTCCAACTCATGGCAACCCTAGTACAACAGGCAAAACAGTATTGTTAGTCCTTCTCTGCTATCCATAGAGTTTTTAATGGCTGACTGATTTTTGGGAGGAAGTTGCCGGGTCCTTCTCCCAAACCTACAGCACCTAGTGTTCCCAGGTGGTCTCCCATCCAAACACTAACCAGGCCGACCCTGCTTAGCTTCCAAGATCTGACAGGATCGGATGCCACAGTGGTATGGCTGCAGGCATGGACATATTCAAAACTCTGAAAATCAGGATATGCTCAAGACCAGTTTAACCCAACCTGGACAGAAACTTACTTAACCTTACTCACTACTAGTGTACTAACCATGGTGGCAAAATACCTGACAGAAGAAACTTCTGGGAGGGATGATTTCCTGGGTCTTATAGTTAGAGGATCTTAATTTATAGAAGTAGGAAGGCATAGTAGCAGCACAGGTATAGTAGCAGAGTAGGCAACTGGGCCTGTGGAAGAAGACATCTTCACACAATGGGAATGAGGAGAGAGCATTTACCAAAACCAGGGGCCCATGTAAAACCTCCAAGGCTTATCATCAATGACCTATTTCAGCTAAGCTAAGTCTCACCCTCTAAGTTTCATAGGCTCTACAAACAGTGCCACCAGCTGGTTACCAACCATTCCAACACATAATCTTTCCAGGACATTCTGGGTTCAAAGTCTGGCCCTGTCCCCCAAAGGTTATAGCTATCTTATAATGCAAAATGCACTCAGTCCAACTTTAAATGTCCCCAAAGTCCTAACAGTCTCAACTATCAACAAAATTCCAAGCCCAAAGTCTCCACTGATATTCAAGGCAAACTTAGCTCTGAAACTCTACAAAACATAGATCCCATACTTCCAACATACAATGGCATACAGTAAACATTCCCATCCCCAAAGGAGAGATGGGGGCACAGGAAGGAAGGATCAGTCCAAAGCAAGACCTATAGCCAGCTAAACAAGCAATTCCTATAGTTCCCTGTGGGGGACCTGGCACCTGTAATGGTATCTGACCTTAAACAGGCTTGGGCAGCTTCACCTGTATGGTCTTGCCATTTGCAGACTACATGGCCCTCCTGGGTGGCCCTACCTACTGTTGGTAGCTTTTCTTGGTAGACATTTCATGTTTCTGGAATCTCCAACATACTGGGGTCTCCATTTCACATTAGGCTCCATCCTCAAAGCTTTATGCACCAGCCCTTCAAGGGCTCTCTACAGTGAATACAATGCGGTACCTGTGGGATCCCTGTTCAGGTGCCACCTCTATGTGGGGCACACATCTCCTAGTCTGGCCTGGATGTTTGGACGGGCAGCACCACCACACAGATACTAAACAAAACTCACTCGGGACCCTCCGGTGAGGGGTGCAGACTCCTGCAGCCCTAGGGATGCTGGCAGAGATGGGAGAAAGGACAAGTGTCAGGCAGTTTTCTCTTGTGGGGACAAACACAGCTCTTTATTTCTCTCCCCTTATCAGGGTGGAGAGAAAACCCAAAGCATACAGCTTTAAGTGCTAGCAGCTCTTATACTGCCTCAAGGGCAGATGCTTTCATATTGGTGTTCTCGGTGGTCATGAGGAGAGAGTTCTTGCTTTGTTGGTGGTCAGACAGAGAGAGAGAGTTCTTGTCTAGTCAGTGGTCCACAACAGAGAGAGAGCTGTTTCCTTACTGACAAGAGAGAGAGAGAGTTCTTTCCTTACCAAAGGTCTGGGAAAGAGAGCTAGAGATCTTTCCTTGCCGATGGTCCAGGAGAGAGGGGGGGGAGAGAGAGAGAGAGAGAGAGAGAGAGAGAGAGAGAGAGAGAGACAGACAGACAGACAGACAGACAGAGACAGAGACAGAGAGAGACAGAGAGAGGTGTTGTTTCCTCAGTGGTCCGGGTGAGAGAGAGGAGATTGTTGATGGTCTCAGCCAAGAGAGAGGAGAGAGAGTGAGCTGCTGCAGTGCAGCTGCTTATATAGCTTGCCCACGGAATGGCCTGAACCAATCAGCTTTGAGTCCAATTGTCCAATCAGGTTCAGGGGATTTGTGAAGGGTTTTGTACAAATATCCAATCAAGTTACTTTCATTTTCCCTAGATTTCTAATTTACAAACCAGATCTTCAAAAGCCGTTTTCCCAGTTTTCCCAGTTTGGGGATGTTTGCCAGTTTTCTCCCAATTTCCCCTCTACAGGTACCCATTGTCTGGCCTCATAGGCTATTTCTCTGGGATTTTAGTGGCAGCCTCCATAGCCCCATAGCTCTTGCATTCTACATACCTATAAAACCAGAACCACAGGGATGATGTCACATGCCCCTTTTGACCACAGTTACAGCTGCAGTTTCTGTGTGCCAAGGCAGGGAAGCCACTTTCCTGCACAGGCTCTTTTCAAGAGTGTATCCTGAAGACATTCACTTTTCAAATACTCTCTTTCCAAAGGAAAGTCTTTCAAAAGCTTCCAGTTTTGAGCCTTGGAGTCTTGGGGTGGGCTTAGCCACCTCCTTCTTTGCCCCCAAGAAAGTTTTATTGTTCCAGTGTAGACAGTTTCCCTTTAACAGTGCTTCTCTCTTCAACAATTACTGCCGCCTTGCCCAAACTGGCCTTACATTTAAACTTTAAACTCATGACCATTTTTTCTTCTCTTTAAATTACACATTATTTAAACCTTTTTATTATACCTTTGCTCTGCTTTCTCATCATAAATCTGGCTAAAAGCAGCAAGCAACAATCATGCCAAACCTTCAATATTATGCCACACTCATGATATTTCCTCTTCCAAGTTAATTGTTGTTTCTAGGTGCTGTCAAGCCAGATCTGATTCATGGTGACACTATGTACAACAGAATAAAATACCACCCAACACTCTGCCCTGCCCAGCACTATGTCATTTCTTTCTGCTATTCACAGGGTTTTCAGTGGCTGATTTTTTTTTTTTTTGAATGGGCTACTGGGTCCTTCTTCCAAACCTACAGCACTCAGCATTCCTAGGCAGTCTCCCATCCAAAGACTAACCAGGCCCAATCCTGCTTAGATTCTAAGATCAGATGAGATTGGACACCTTGGTAGTATGGCTATAGACTACTTTTGAATTTAGCCTCACTCAAATCTTTAGGACAAGGACAGACTATAGACAAACTATTTGCCAAAATGTAGCACAAATGGTCTCTAGTCCAATTCCCAATAGAATTTTCATTTTCCTCTGAAGCCCCATAAGCCCCATCTTTACTATTTTCATTTTTATCAGCATTCTGTCCTTCCAAACTCTCACCAGAACCAACCATCAAGGTCTGTTTACAGAATTCAGGGTTTCTCTTGTCTGCATCTCCAAAATGTTCCAACTACCTCCCATAAACAAGTTCCAATGATCTAAGCACCACACAGTCAGGTTTCTGCACAGCAATTATCACATTCCTGGAACCAAACTATTCTTCCCTTAAATTACAAGGTATAACTCCCTGGATTCATCATACCAGAGTGAAGAGGGCACAAGAATCGAGGACTCAAAAGAGGCTATAGGTGTTCACTCCTGTGAACCCAGACCAGGAATCACACAAAAACTAAGGAATAGAGACAAAAAAATGAATAATTCTTTTCTCTATTTTCCTATGTAGTCTGTTTATTTGTATTATTTTAATCTTCTTTAAAGAAATAAAATGATGCATTGCTTTGGGAAAATCTGTGACAAAAGATCTCTTTAAAGTATTGAAAAGTAAAGATGTCACATTGAAGACGAAGGTGCACCTGACTCGTGCCATGGTATTTTCAGCCACATCATATGGTTATGAAAGTTGGACATTGAACAAGGGAGACAGGGGAATAACTGATAACTTTGAATTATGGTGCTGGAGACAATTATTGAATATACCATGGACTGCCAAAAGAACCAACAGATCTGTCCTAGAAGAAGTGCAACCAGAGTGCTCCTTGGAAGCAAGGATGGCAATACTGCATCTGATGTATTTTTGACATGTAATCAAGAGTGACCAATCCCTGAAGAAGGACATCATGTTTGGGAAAGTGGCAGGTCAATGAAGAAAAGGAAAACCCTCCACTAGATGGATTGACACAGTGCTACAATGGGCTTAAACATAAACAAGATTGGGTGCCTGGGACAGAACCAGGGAATGTTTCATTCTGCTATACATAGGGTCACAATGAGTCAGACTTGACTTGATGACACCTAACAACCACAACAACAACCTGCTTATGCAGTTTTTGTCTTACTCAAAGCTTAGAATCACATTTGATGCAGTGTTAATATAATTAATGGGACTTTCATATTATCATAGATAGAGTGGAATAATAAATAATCCTTGTTACTCTTTTGGGTGGTCTGTTTAACTATGTATTGGGAGACAATCTCCAAAGATAAATTGATACTTCTGTTGCTCTTCTGGGAATTAATCAATATGACTTCTATTTACATTATAGTCTTCTCCACCCTTGTATTGCCTAGAGAGATAACTTTGGTCAGAATCTCTCAAACTCTAGTTAAGATGGGAAATTTAACAAAGTACTAGATAGGTTAGACAAAGTCCTTCTAACTCATGACCATACTGATTCCTTGGTCTTACCAGTGACTAATTTTTCCATAGTTCCTAACTTTATATAAGTTATAATAATAGGCACTCCAAGGTAACTTACCATGTAATAATCATCCACATTTTATTCAACTGTAAATAAAAATGAAATTATATCATTTGCAGGAAAATCATTTTAAGTGAAATAAAAGACTCAGACAAATACCACATGCTCTCTGTCATAAACAGAAGCCACATTTATTTTTAAAAAGAGTGTGTGTATGTGTGTGTGTGTGTGTGTGTATGTGTGTAAGATTGGAAAGCATAAGGAGTTATATTTGGGAGCAGGCATAGTGGGAGCGGTAGGAGCAACATGGGGGTGATGAGGGAGTGAAGAAGAGTAAAGCACATGATATGATGTTGTTGTTAGGTGCCGTCAAGACTGGTCTGACTGATGGCAACCCTATATACAACAGAACAAAACACTACCAAACATTGTGCCATGCACATGATCTTTTAAGTTTGAGCCTACTGTTGCAGCTATTGTGTTTCTTCTCATTCTGAGTCTTGCTACATTGGCAAGTAGAGATCCCAGGGGCTTTATTCCACTCCCATCACTAAGATTGACTCTACTTTGAGGAGGCAACTCTTCCCCAGACATTTCCTGAATGTCTTCTAGCCTGCAAGTGCTCATTTTCCAACACTATATTTGACAGTGCTTCTCTCCTATTCACAGAGTTTTCCATGGTTGATTGTTTTGGGAGTAGGGCTGCTGGGTCCTTCTCCCCAGTCTGTCTTAATCTGGAAGCTCAGCTAAAACTTGCCCACCATGGTTGGCCCTGCTGGTATCCGAAATACTGGTGGCATAGGTTTCAGCATCACAGCAACACACAAGCCCCCACAGCACAAGCTGACAGACACATGGGAGTAGTATAGAATATAATTTTATGGAAATACTGTAATGAAACTCATTATATTGTACAGTAAGTCAAAAAAACTGTTAAAATGCAAGATTAAGTCTATATGTTGATAGATACGTATATAAAGAAAAGAAAAAAGAATCACACAGGGCCACATTTACCCTGCCTTGCGTTTTTTCTTCACTCCCCACAGAGGAGCTTGTGTTTTACTACATATTCTAAAATTGTAAACTGTCCAGAGCCTATTAATGTTACTACAATCAACACATTGTTTGGATTATCATTTCCCACAAACAGCAATTCAGTTAGATTCTGTATAAAGGAAAGGCAACATCGTGAAACTCTTGTCCCTGGAAATATCTGGATCAAGACTGTCAGATGAATAACCACATCCTTTGCCTTTGTTTGGTCTACTAAAACCTCAATACTTGGGATGCACAGGGTCCATATCTCTTCCATTATAAGCCTTTAAAGGCTTCTAAAATAACTCTGGACCCTTAAAACATCAACCAAAAGTTCAAACTCTACTAAATACAGACTCCTTGTTTGGTCCAACCCAGCAAGTTGTGTCCCAAGACTCAGACATGAGTTTGTACAATTTATCAGGGGTCTTATATGTTCCACCAGGATACCTCTTTGTATGGATCCTCTTGAGCTTATATATGTCCAGAGAGATGGACTAGTAAGATAAATTTTCTGTTGGGGCACCTGGGCATACCTCTATCTTTTGATCCCAAGAAACTAAACATTAAGCCAATTCACTAAAATTTTTCTCAAGAATTAAGAGAGAATTCTCTATTTTCCTGGGTCCTGATGGCAGGTAGGAGCCCATGAACACAATTTAGAAACCTGTCTATCACCTCAGAGAAAGTAGCTAATGAAATTGCCTGAGACATTTCTGTTCAACAAAGAGGGACAGATTCCTTAGCTGAAATAATCCCCAATAAATGAATCACTTTAGACAATATTCTGGTTGAGCAGGCAGGGGTTTGTGTTACCAACAAATACCTCTTATATTTACATTAACACTTCTATTGAAGTTGAAACCCACCTTGAAAAGATTTGAACACCGGCATCTTGGCTTCAACAATATCCCTAGAAGCACTAGGAATAAATGATTACTTCTCAGGATTGTTCTCCTGGATTCTCTAGGGCATTAAGTCTATATTTTCTGTGCTACTTAAATTAAGACTGACAATTTTATTGATATTTACTCATTGTTTATGTCATAAGATGGCTTTAACAACAATTACAATTGTTAATTACAATTGTTAATTGTTACAATTACAAAAGGAACGCAAGCTATGGTGTTATATACTGCTCCCAGTGACCCTAAGACCTATCTCGCATTAGCATCAAAAGAATTTTACTCATCTAGCTAGGATATAAAGTGCCCCATCCACCCAGAAGTAGTTTCAGAAGAATATCCTCCACCCATACATCCTCTCAAGAATAAGAAGTGAAAAATCTTAAATCTAGGAACTTGTTAAGAACGAGGTGAGACAAGCACCCTAGGGGCAAACTCCTATATTAAAACATTTTTAATACATTTTCCTTTGCTTCTAGCTAAAACTTCTATGGGAACAATGAAGGTGAGCATGCCCAGAAGAATCCCTGCCTGCCATCTTTATGATATGAGTTAAGCATGCCCAGAAGTGTTCCTGTCCACCATTTTAACCCTTAACATATGCTCCATGACCTTGAGATAAGCATGCTCAGGAATATTCCTGCCCCAAAGTGCTGTGCTGTGTAAATATGTGTAGACTCTCCACATAAAACCTCTCTTGTTTCCTTTGTTCATGGAGGGCACTACTTTTGGGATGGTCTCAGTGTCCTCCTTGCCTGCTGCTGGTAATAAAATTTCACCATTCTTTTATCTTCTAGTTGTCCTTATTGGCTTTGCATTCCCCAAGAGGAGAATCAATTGTGTTCACTTGCAATATTACTGAAATCCTAGCAAGAATAATGAGGCAAGAAAAGTAAAGATTATCCAAATTGCAATGGAAAAAGTTGAATTGTTTCTGTGTGCAGGTTACATGATCTACTACACAGAAAGTCTTAAGGTCTTCACTAAACACAGTTATGACTAGTCAATGAACTCAGTTAAGCTTCAGGAAGAACTTTATGTTACCTAGAAATCATACTTCTAGGATTCCCTGCCTTCTAAAATGTATTAAATAAATAACTTAAAAGAGTAAAAAAATTAAAGAGTAAAGTGCTTAAAATAAGCATAATTAACGAAGAGAAAATTTGAATATTCAAATCTGCAAAACATTGTGGAAGAAATATAAGGTAAAAATAAATGGAAAGGCATCAAGCTGGGCACCCTGGCACATGCCATGATCCCAGAGACTCAGAAGGCTGAGGTAGGAGGATTGCAAGTTCAAGGCCAGAGACAGCTTGTGCAACTTAGTGAGAACTTGTCTCAAAATAGAAAATAAAAAAGGGGCTGGCAGTGCAGCTCAGTGGTACAGTGTTTGCCTAGCATGCAGGAGGCCCTAGGTTCAACCTCCTGGTACTGCAATGAATAAATAAGCAAATAATAGGCATCCAAGTTTGTGAATTGGAAGAACATTGATAAAATTTTGATATCACAAAAAGCAATCTAAACGTGAGCTGCCAATTCAAAGTACTCTATCAAAATTCCAATAATTTTTTAAATAGTAGAAAAAATACTAAAATTCATATGGAATATCAAGATGCACCAAATAGTTAAAACACTCTTCAGAAAGAAAAATCTGTGGATCTCTCACCTTCTGATGTCAAAACATACAACAAAGTTACAGTAATCAAAACAATATAAGCTGGGTGTGGTGGCGCATGCCTATAATCCCAGCACTCAGAAGGCAGAGATAGGCATGAGATCAAGGCCAACCTGGGCTATACACTAATGAGACCATTTCAAAAAAAATCCAATATAGCACAGACAGAAGAAAAATATTTAGACCACTGGAACAGAACAGAGTCCATAAATCAATCCTCACATATAAAATCAAACAATTGTTGTCAAGTGTGGCAAGGATGCACAATCAGGAGAGAACAGCCTCTTCACAACATGGTGCTGGGCAAACTGGAAACCCACATGCAAAATAATGAAGCTGGACCCCACCTTACAATATTTAGAAAACTAAATGGATTGAAGTACAGACCCCAAAGTTCTGCACCTTTGTTATCTGTGGTTTTGGTCAAATGCTTTCCTGCCCCTCACCAGCCTCCAGTGTGCCTCTCATACACTGTGTATCAAACCCTCCTAATGAGTCAAAGATGCACAGCATGGGAACAGCAAATGCACTGTCATAGCATTCTCTGACTGTGCACCCTCACCACCCTCACTGAGAGCCCCACCTGCTTGCTTTCCTCCTCTTCTGGTATGGATCACTTCTCCTGGAAGGCAGTACATTACCCACTTTTTCAGACCTGTGATAGAAATGATTTAAGGGAGAAAAGATCCATTCTCTGTCCATGGTCACTGGGCCTCATGCACTTGGGAAGGACCTCACAGTTGTGGGAGTGTGTGCCAGAGAACAGCTGTTCATGCCATAGCCAACGAGGAGACAGAAGGCAAGGACAGAAGTGGACAGGGATAATACACCCCAAGGACCCACCCCAGGTGACCTACTTCCTCCTGCTAGACCCCACCTCCTGGAGTCTCCACAACTTCCCAAAATCTTGCCACCAGCTAGGGACCAAACCCTCAAAATAAGGGCCTATGGGGGACACTCCATATTTAATAAATAATAGGAAACATGCATCAGAAAGTCCCCATAGCCCAGGACCAGCCCCCTTCTAATACCCCTCCTCATGTGTCACTGCTGCTAGGGCCCAGCCCGGTCAGGGCATGTGCGTGAGAATGGGCTTGGAAGGGGTCAGACTGGGAACCAGGAAGAGAGACATGGGAGCTAGGGCTCAGGGGCCATCTAACTCAACCTTCTCTAACAACAAAGAAACTGAAGCCTCAGAGAGGAAGGGACAGCCTGGCCACATAGGTGTTCTTGGCCTGGGAGGGGTCCGACCATGCTCCATGGGCCCCATCTACAGCACAGATTGAATACAGCTCAGACAAAACCTCAAGTGGCTTTGCATCAGGCAGCCCTGCAGATTAATCACTTTGGAGTCTGGGACTTGGGGCTTACTCAGAGGGCCCAGGACTCCTGTGTCAAATGAACAAGATGCCCGATCCCACAGGGGCTTCTGAGAGCCTCTCATGAAGAGAAGTCTGCCAAGCACCAAGATCTAAGGGGTTGGGACCTGGGTGTCTCCTCCCAAGCCTCAGGAGCCCGGTCCCTGACATGCCTGCCTCCACCTCACTCACAGCCACATAATCCTTCACTGAAGGGTTCAGGTCACCAGGACAGTGAAGAGTGTGCCAACAAAGGAGATGACACCCTGTGCCTTTGGGAGGTGGTGAGGACCCTCTTGCAAGTGTCCACTCAAGGGCCGCCTTGGACATCACCTCAACCTCAGCCTCCCGGGCTACCTCATTTTCCTATTTGTAGAAGCCTGGGCCTCAGTCTCCTCTCCCCCTGGCTGGCCTCCAGGGACATCAGACATCCCATAGTTACCTCTGTGGTGAGATTTTAAGAAGTTACAAAGATTCTGTGGTCCATATCCCCACAGGTGGCCCCTATCCCCTCTAAGCCCAGCTCTTTCGAGCTCCTGCTCTGCTCTCGGTAGTGTGGGCACTGCAGGCATGTGGCAACAGGAGAAAGGACCAGGAGGAGGATGGTCCCCTGCTCCCTGGGGCTCCTCGCCACCACCATCACTCACCCTCTTCTGCTGCCACAGTCCCACCTGCTCTATCTGGGGGTCCATCTCCAGAATGGTACAGAATGTCTCTATCTTGGGGACCCCAACTTCCAAGGTTGAAAAGAAGTTAAAGACACCTTCCTCTTGTTACCTTGTCGCACCCCTTACCCCAGCCATGGATATCCAGCCCAAGTCAGCTGATGCAATGCTCCAGCTTGCTATAGTTCTAGACTCAATCCCAGCTGCAACACTCACTCAGCATGTCACTTTGGGAATACTGCCTGCCACGTGTCATGGGAGCAACACCTGCCTCTCAAGGTCTCCTGAGGACTGCTCTATATAACTATCATTGTTTCCTACATCACCTTTCCAAGGAAGGGCAAGCACAAACACCCCTAAATTCCTCTCCTTCTGTGAACCCCACTGCCACAGTGTGAGGCCTGCACAAAAGGATCATTATCCCTCTGTTTACAAATGAGCAGAGACCTAGTACGGACGGTAACTTCCCAGTGTCCCACAGGAAAGCTGGGCTTCTCTCCTCTGCTGGAGACTCTATCTCATCTGCCTTCATCCCATGCCCCAGCACCACGACCGAGTACTGTCCCATCCTCTGGGCTCCTGACATGTGTCCAAGTCACCAACAAGGCCCAGCCTTGGAGGGAGGTGGCAAAGGTATCTCAGGATACCTCCCTGGCCCAGCATCCTTGGACTCTCTGCCCTAGAATCTGGGCTTGACACCATGCTAAACCTCTACCTCCCCAATGATGTCCTAAAAGAGCTCTGTGTACAGAACCCTCTCTTCTTTCCCTCAGGAAGGAGGCTCCTAAAGTGCCATCTGGGATGGACAGGATGGGTCTTCTCATGGTAATGGGTGGAGACCCTTTCATTTCCTATTTGCATATAAAGTTCTGAGATCAATTATCATCTGGAACATGTTTCACTTCTATGCAGATACTGGAATGGGAATTCTATGTCAGTGTTTGATTAGCAGTTTATCCAAAGGGGGTGGAATGGGTACTCACAGTAAGTACATATACTTTCCCCAGGTATTCCTGCTGTGACCCTTATCTGGGTATCCCATTTAATCACCTAGTTCCAAAATTCCTGTGCTGTACCTACCTGTGGTGCAGGCAGGGGCCTCTCTCCCCATGGATACAGTAGGGTAAATGCAGCAGCAAGTACCTGGCTGCTAGACTCCTAAGGCATTGATAGACTCAGCTGCACAAAGGAAGCCCCATCTATCACACCCACAGGCAGCCTAGAGGACACTGCATGCCAGCAGGATGGACCAGCATGGAAGCCACCGACCTCTAATTCTGCCAGCTCATCAACCCTGATAGCCCAGGTAACACACTACACCCCGTCACCCCTCAGCTCCCCATGTAAATGTGGAAGATGGACCTGTTCCTGTTATGACAGACAAGACACAACTGGAATTTTTCAGGTCTACTTTCACTGAGGAAAAAACTAGATGTGGCTTATTACTCTTCCCTCATCCAACTTTCCCTGCTCCAAAGCACACATCCCCCATCATGATTCACTTTCCCTTGACAAGCAGATCGCTGTTTAGTGCACTATCCTTCACACACAGATTTTTGAATTTTTCAGAGATTTTCTATTGAGAGGAGAAATTTGGGGATGATGGGGAAATGTGCAAGTACAAAGCCCTTTCACGTGAAAACCAAAAGGATACAAATTGTCCAGGTGAGAGTTCCCAGCTGGGCTCCACTGAGCACTAAGGGCTCTGTGGGAATGGGAGGGAGCTCACATGCAGGTCAGCCATGCGCAGCCCACCTCAGCTGAGCAGCTCTGCTCTGGCATATTAAATGTCAGCTGGTCCAAGTACACTGATGTGTAGTGAGTACTATGGATGAAACAATTAAAAAGCTCCAACATGGCAACAACCTATACCTGCTAGTTAAAAAACTTTGTCCTGAAGCATAACTCCTGGTCTAGTATCCCCAGGAGGATTGTCATTAGGTGCTGTCAAGTCCATGTTCAACTCATAGTGACCCTACGTACAACAGGTGAAACACTATTGTCAGTGCTTCTCTGCTGTTCATAGGGTTTTCAATGGCTGGTTGTTTGGGGGGAGTGGGTTGCTGGGTCCTTCTCCCAAGCCTACAGTATCAAGTGTCCCCAGATGGTCTCCCATCAAAGTACTAACCAGGCCTGGCCCTGCTTAACTTCCAAGATCTGACAGGATTGGATACCACAGTCATATGGCTGCAAGCACCAGGATGCTTAGAGACCACATTCACGAGGCCATTTCTGTTTCCAATGTTCCAGGCTTCCCAGCTCCTCTTAGACTCATTGCAGAGCTAAAGGACATACCTATTCTACCCTGGTGCTCCTATGGAGAAAGGCTTACCCACTAGAAACTTGTCCCCATGACTTCCTGAGATGGTTCATCACTATGCTCAGCAGAACAGAGAGTCACCTGCCAAGCACCTGAGGATAAAGCGACCCTGCAGAGGAAAGAGAATGAAATGTGAGGTGAGCAGCTTCAGCCTTCTCTGTTCCCCCTTGAACCCCCTCAGCTGACATCACCCTTCCAGATCAAACAGAGGTCCAGCAAGCTCCAGGCAGGCAGAGCTGGGACTCTGCAGGCAACATTGGCAGGGACAAGGGTTTTCCTTTAGCCGGAAGAGAAGAAGCCCATTTAGAAAGTGAACTCCCTCCACCAGGACGTGTGACTTCAGGCCAGTGTGGCTCCAGCAGGAAGGCACTAAGGACTGCACACCCCATGGACCACCATCCTGACAGCTGTATGGAAGAGGAGGCATGCCTCACATCCCCGGAGAGGAACAGATCCTCTGACTCATGCTGACTAACCTCTCCCGCCCTGGCCCAAGTGGGGGTGACACAGCTGGCATTAGTGTGGGACCAAGTGATGGTAGTGTGCAGGTCAGTGCCAGGAGCTACTTGAACTGCTTGCTATGCAGTGTCCCCACACAGCCCAGCAGTAACAGGGCACCACCTTCTGGAACAGTGCAGGCAATTAGAGGGAATGTCACCCTTCAAGTGCCCACCCAGCTCCAAGTCTGCAGTTGCCCTGTCCCAGGCATGTGACAGTGGCCGGAGCTGGAGCTCATGGAGCCTTGTATGTGGCTTAACACATGTGGGATGTTTCTTTTCTTTTTTTCTTTCTTTCTTTTCTTTTTTAATTTTCTCTTTTTCCTCCCTATTTTTCTTCCTTTCTTCTTTTACTCCCTTCCCTTTTTCTATTCTCCTTCTCTATTTCTTAAGCTATATATGTGTCATTGTTTTAATCATTTATCCCTTAAATCTTAAAGTTAACTTTAATTTTGACAGAAATTTCTATTAGCCTCTGTCCTCTACCTCCTCTTTCCCTCTCTTCTATCACCAGATCCACACTTTTCTCACCACACAGAAGAGAAGCAAAAGCTATAGCCTCCCTAACCCTTACCCCCCTTGGAGTTGGGCTGGTAGATTAAAGTCTCAACCACTCAGACCAAATAGCTGAGAATATACCCAGCTCATAAGTTCTAATAATCACCAGAGATTCAGCACCAATTTCAAAGGAATAACAGAGGAAGAAGTTCTGAATAATCAGGAGAGACAAATTCTATTTCCCGGACCACATTATGGGCAAATCAAGTAAACCTACAAAAACCACAAAGGGGCAGGATGGAGCTGAAGGCTCCATAGATCATAGACCCCCAACAGATAACTCCAAAGACTCGCAATTCTTAGAGATCTCTGATTCGGAGTTCAGAGTCATGGTTATAAGCATAGCCCTGTGGCATCCGATCCCGCCAGATCTCGGAAGCAAAGCAGGGTCGGGCCTGGTTAGTACCTGGATGGGAGACCATCTGGGAAGACCAGAAGCTGTAGGCTTGGGAGAAGGACCTGGCAACCCCCTCCCAAAAATCAATCTGCCATTGAAAACCCTATGAACAGCAGAGAAGCACTGACAATAGTGTTTCCCCTGTTGTACAGAGGGTCGCTATGAGTCGGATACCGACTCGACGGCATGTAACAACAACAACAACAACAAGAGAAATAAAGACAAATACTAAAAATACACTGGAGATAATTGAAAGAAAGATTTCTAATTTGGAAGCTGTTCTGTCATCCCAGTTAGAAATGATCAGGAAAAATCAAGCCACTTTGCTTTATACTCAATCCAAATTATCAGAATTGAACACAGCTAAAGAATCCTTCTCTTCAAGACTGTATGAATCAGAGCAAAGGATCTCTGAGGCAGAAGATGGCATAAATGAGCTGAAATACAAGCAATTAGAAATGGAGTCAATGATAAAGGTTTTTAAAAAAGATTTCCAAGAGAACTCAGATAGATTGAAAAAAAGAAATATAAGAATTATGGGTATTCCTGAACGAGAAGAAAGAATCACTGGAGGCCTTCACAACCTAATAAATGATATCCTCAAGGAAAACTTCCCAAAGATAGCACAGGAAATGGATATATACAGCACTGAGACTTTCAGGACTCCTTTGAAGGCTGACTTAAATAGATCATCCTCGAGACATGTCATCACTTGTATGCTGTGATTAGAGACCAGAGATGCCATTCTACAAGCAGCAAGACAGAAAGCCCTTATTACTTATAAAAAACAGCCAAGAAAAATTACTGCAGACTTTTCCATATCAACATTGAAAGCTAGAAAGGAATGGGCACAGGTGATTCAAATATTAAGAAAAAATAATCTCCAGCCTAGACTAATATATCCGACAAAATTATCTTTGATAATAGATGAGGAATATAAGACATTTAATGACATTGAAACTTTTAAATGATATGCAACCACTAAACCAGCACTGGAGAGGATAATCAATCAATTACCACATCCAGGAGAGTTAAGACAACCCTACAAAGGAAATCAAAGAACTGGTTAGCTGACATGAGTGCAACACAAGAAAGGTCCAAAGCAAACATGAATCATAAATCAGTAACAGGTAATGATTGGATAAATGACAATAAATGTTCCTCAATAATCTCTATTAATGTAAATGGTCTTAACTCACCAATTAAGAGACAGAGGTTGGCTAATTGGATAAAAAAACACAAACCATCAATATGTGGTATTCAAGAAACTCATCTAACTCACAAAGACTGGAATAAACTGAGAGTTAAGGGCTAGAAAAAATGTATACCTAGCAGGGGGGGAACAAAAGAAAGCAGGTGTGGCAATTTTAATTTCAGATAGATTAAATTTCACGCCAAAACTAATTAGAAGAGATAAGGATGGTCACTACATTTTAATACAAGGAACAATCAATCAAGAATCAATAACACTCCTTAATATCTATGCTCCAAACATAGGAGCTCCTAGCTTTATAAGACAAACCTTATGGAATATAAAGAACTTTATTGGTCCAGAATCAATCATAATGGGGGACTTCAATACCCCACTTGTGTCAAGAGACAGGTCATCAAAACAAAAAATCAACAGAGAAACGTCAAATCTAATCTCCACCCTAAACCAGCTGGATCTTACAGATATATACAGAATATTTCATCCACGCGATGAGGAATACACATTCTTCTCAGCTCGACATGGTACGTTTTCTAAAATACATCATATGCTAGTCCATAAGAACTCCCTCAACAACTTCAAGAAAATAGAAATAATTTCATGTTCCTTATCAGATCATAATGCGATAAAATTGGAGCTCAAGAGAATGAATAATTCCAGAAACTTTACAAACTCATGGAGACTGAATAATTCACTACTGAATGTTGATGAAATCAAATTGGAATTTAAAAAATTCCTACAATCAAATGATGATGAAAACACATCACACCAAAACATATGGGGTACAGCAAAGGCAGTTTTAAGAGGGAAGTTTATAGCATTAAGTGCCTTCATCAATAAAATAA
>VMDO01008569.1:0-25376 GCA_007922755.1 Pedetes capensis
TTTCAGCTAATATCCACCTGACATCAGCAATGATGTCCCTAGTTCCCCACCCTCTTCTGAATCCCGCTTGATTTTCCGGTAATTCCCTGTCTATGTATTGCTGCAGTCGCTTCTGAATGATCTTTAGTAGAATTTTGCTGGTGTGTGATATTAATGATATTGTCCGATAGTTTGCACATTCAGTCAGATCCCCTTTTTTTGGGAATAGGCACAAATATGGATCTCTTCCAGTCAGTTGGCCAAGTAGCAGTTTTCCAAATCTGTTGGCATAAACATGTTAACACCTCCAGTGCTGCATCTGTTTGTTGAAACATCTCTATTGGTATCCCATCAATTCCTGGAGCTTTGTGTTATTAGATGCTTGATACTTTCCTATTTCTTAAAGATTTAACTGATAAAATCAGAGGTGATATTACCAATGTGAAGTTTTGATAATAAATTATTATAATGTATCTTAACATTTGGAAGACATTATTACTTGCCAACATTTTCTAAGTGAATGGTGCATGAGGTTATCAATTCATGGATGACTAAATGACACATTCAAAGTGCAAGACATCCCAAGGAATTTTTTTAAATGTAATGAGAAGGAAATTCATTAACAGTTTTTCAGATTCCACATTGCAACTAACCTTTAAAAAATGACCACTAATGAGTTTTGCAGGGAGAAGGACCCGGCAACCCACTCCCCCCAAAATAATTAGCCATTGAAAATCCTAAGAATAGCAGAGAAGCATTGACAATAGTGTTTTACCTGTGGTATGTAGGGTTGCTATGAGTCAGACACTGAAAGGATGGAACCTAACAGCAATGACATTGAGTTTTGGTGACATATCAAAGATAAATATTAACAACTATCTGAAAAAAGTTATTAAAACATGCCTATCTCATTCATTTACATATTTGTGTGTTGATGGAATTTCTTCACATAGTTCAACCAAAACAATATATCATAAAAGATGTAGTACAGAAGCAGAGATGAGAATCCAGCCATCCCTCATCTGCCAGACATTAAAGAAACATAAAATTTAAAAACAATGTCACTATTCTCACTAAATTACTTTTTGGGCACTATATTTATTTTTCATAAAAGTATTAACCAGGCACTGTGGCACACACCTGTAACCCCAGCAACTCAGGAGGCAGAGGCAGGAGGATTGTAAGATTGAGGCTAGCAGCAGCCTGAATAATTTAGTGAGACCTGTCTCAAAGTAAAAATTTTACAAAAGGGGGGCTAGGTGTGTTGCTCAGTGGTAGAACACTTGCCAAGCATGTACAGAGGCCTGAGTTCAAACCCCTGGCACTACAAAAATTTAGTTTTTACCAATAGTAACATACCAGGGGTACCAAAAAATACATGTCTTAAGAGATGTTATCTATGTATGACTTTTCAAAGTTGAATTGATTTACAGTAGCAATGTGGAATCACTCAAAACGTGACACTAATATAATGAATGCATTCTTAAAACATCAAAATGGAAAGTATTCATATCAATATGTGTACACATTTTTAGTACCACCTGTATAATTGATTTATTATTAGAAAGTGAATCAGTAAATAAATGTTTTTAAGTTCTGAGTATCATTTTTAATAGGATAAATATTGATAAATTTCACACACATAGCTCTTTGAGACCCTAGTGATTTTTAAGGGTGTAAAATATCCTGAGACCAACATGTTTAAGAATTCCTAATATTGTTTGATGACTCTTCTGTGGTCCAGATCTAGGTGTTTTTATTCTTTCATTGTCTGGATCCTTTGTCATGCTAGCTCAGAATTGAGTTAGTCATTTTGGAATTCCTCTCTTATGCTCATTATGGACTTTAGTATTAGTTGCAATGTCTATTTGTAGAGAGCTTTTCATCTTTCTGTCCATTGAAAACCAGATTTAACCAGATATTACTGTTTTCCTCTCTCAACTGCCTTAATTAATTATGCTGTTTTTTTACTATTTCTAATTTTATATTTGCCTGCACCTGTACCATTGTGGCATCCAATCCCTTCAGATCTCAGAAACTAAGCAGGATCTGGCCTGATTAATACTTGGATGGGAGATTGTCTGGGACACCAGGTGCTGTAGGCTTGGGAGAAGGACCAGGCAACACACTCCCCCAAAACAATCAGCCATTGAAAGCCTTATGAATAGCAGAGAAGCACTAACACTAACAATAGTGTTTTGCCTGTTGTACGATCATTATTGATCTAACATATTTATTGACTGTTGTTCTACTACACACTATGTATTTTGCTAAGAGCTGAAAATATAAGTAAGGCAGATACTGTTATCAAGATCTATACTTCTAATGGGGGAGTTGGATGGATATTAATAGTCAATGCACAGCATAACTTAGATCATTAGAAATGGCTCAGGATACTAGGAATCCAGAGATGGGAATCCAATCAGATGGTGGAAATTAGGGAAAGCTTTCAAAAGTCAGTAATGCCAGTGATGAGTTTTTGCATACAGTTAGAAGTTGTTGGATAGAGGTCAGTTCACTCATATATCTGGTAATTAAAGCTGGCTGTCAACTGAGAACTTAGCTGGGACATTCTGTGGCTTCCCCTTATGGCATGAACTTCCTCACAACATGGCAGCTGGGTTGTAATGACAAGTGTCTTGAGAGGGACAGAGCCAAAGAAAAGGTGTATACTCTTTTATGACCTAGAACTGGATGTCAATTATCGTTGTTGTTATTGTTAGCTGCCGTCTCTGATCATGGAGATCCTATATACAACAGAACAAAACACTTCCCAACACTGTATGCACAGCCCTGTGTCAGTGCTTCTTTTCTATACATAGGGTTTTCAATGACTGATTGTTTTGGGATTGGTTTGGGAGTGGATTGCTGTGTACTTCTCCCATTGTCATATACCATCACTTCTGTCAAATTCCATTTATTGAGGCTATCACAAAAGTCCTTTGATTTCAAGGGGAGGAAAAATACATTCTTTTTCTTTTGGATGCATTGTCAAGGTTCTGGTTGAGGTATTGCTACTGACACTTCCGAAAAATACAGTCTGCCCCCTGGCCTCACAATTTATGCTCCTTTCACATGCAAATGAAATTCGTATCCTCCTAAAGATTCTTGGAATCTCATCCCATTATGGCATCAGGTCCAGGGACATGGTCTAGGACTCCATTATTTATATCAGATTCAAGAGCATTAAGTCCAAGTGCATGGGGCTTCTTGTATTTCTTTGAATATAAGCTCCATAGTACACTTTTTATTTCCTTTCTATAGAACTATGAACAAAGAAGATACGCTATCTGTTTCCTACACGTTTAACACACCAGGGTGGTACAGGCATAGGATAACTGCTATAGAAACTTATTCAAAAAGGAAGAACATGGAAGATATGCTTTAGTCCCTGGTCCATTGCAATTCTGAAATCCATTTGGATACATTTATGACTTCCTTTATTAGAGTCTAGTCCTTCATTTCAGAAGTGATTCTCCCTAGCTCTTGGCTCTGCTCTCTGAGTAATCTTGATGCAATGTTTTTGCAGCTGAGCGATATTCTCAGTCTGTTTCCTGCACATCGTATTTAAGGGTCAAAAACTCTCCTTTAATTTTCTAAGTGTCTGGACTTTTTAGTTCAAAAGATGTTAGAGCAAAGAGAGAAGTGCAAACTGATGTGGGTGGAATGAAGGGTGCAGGGGTGAATTGGTGGAAGATGATAAAGGGAAACAGGCTGTATCAAGTTTATGCACTGAGCTAGAGTGTGAATCTTATCCAGTGAGTGTGATACTGAAATGTCAATTCCTGCTACTTTGTTTTGCTGTAACTTCCCCTGAAGTATTCTTACTGCTTTGAAATACATATTGCAGTCTTAGGGTAAGGGTGTTTATCATGTACAATAATTTTAAAATTCATTTTACTTGAATTCTGATCGCAAGATGCTCTCACATGTGCCCTCTCAGTTTTCTTAAATTGTTCAGTGACCACAGATTTTCTAGTTACCTGCTTCATGTCCACTTTATGTGTGCTTCATTTATTAAATTGATGTTTAGTTTTTAAAGAAAGTCTTCAAAAAAGGAGTCATAAATCATATTTTCAAATAAGATAATCTTTAGCTTGTTATATAAGTGCACTTGAATCATAATTGGGAAGCAGTTTTTAACAAAGGATTACAGTTCTGGAAATTCAATATTGTTATTAATGTGCCATTGAGTCAAGTCTGACTCATAGCAACCCTGTGTACAACAGAACAAAACTCTTCCCAACACTGTGCCATGAATGGCACTATGTCAGTTCTTCTCTACTGTTCATAGGAGTTTCAATGGATGATTGTTTCAGAATTGTTTAGTGAGTGGGCTGCCGTGTCCTACTCTTATTTTTGTGGTGTTGGGTATCAAACTCTGGGCCTCAAAGTGCACAGGGCAAGCACTCAACCAACTGAGCTAAATAATATAACTTCAACTAAAAGCCCACATTTTCTACACAAGTAAAAATTCTGTCAAGGAACTATGCAATAAGAGAAGCAGGGGAAATTTTACTTTAGTACCTGAAAAATACATGAACGTTTCTCTTGTATTCTAAATTTTTATGGAAATATATCTTTCAACTTGCAAATATTTATGAATCTTTTTTTTTTCAAATACCAGAATGTTGAACCTAGGGCCTCACACATGCTAGGCCTGTGTTCTACCAGTGACCTGCACTCCCAGTACCTTTACTATTAATATTATTATTTTTTGAGACAAGGTCTCCCCAATTTATTCAGGCTGCCTCTGGCCTTGAACTCATGACTCTCCTGTTTCAACCTTCCCAGTTGCTAGGATTAAAGGCATGTGCCACAGTGCCCCATTTATTGATTTTTTAAATCAATAACTTGTCTTGGCTCAGAAAAAAAATTGTTTTCCTAAACACATTTCTTCTGAGATTTTTTCTATGGTCTAGTCATGTTCATAGAACATCATTACCACTAAAAGTTCTGCTGTCAATAACTATCTAACATTTTTAGTTAAAACATTGAGTAAGAAAGAAAAGAGCACAAATCTTCCACATATTTTATTCCCCAAATTAGTCATTCTGTGGAAAAGCTTTAGCACATGAATAATGCATTATGATGCAACAGATTTTTTCACATATGGTACATAAGAGTGTGAGTAAAGAAGAGAAAAATGAGAGGAATGAAAAATTGCATTAGGGAAGAGAGAGCAAATTAACACTGACACATCTTTCATTCCATTTCATTTAATCAATATTTTTATCAAGTTTTCTCTCCACGGATTGAGCTTTGTGAAGGAGATACGGCCAAAGAGGATTTGATCTTTGCCCTTTAAGGAGGTTATAGACATTTGTAGAAATGTGGGGTAGGCATTACAATTTTGTGTAGTTAATACAATAATAGTGCACACCAGATAGCAGACTAAGAGGTAATTCTTAGTGAGTGATTCAGGCAACCTCCAGAGAAGCAACAGTAATTGAGCTTGATGGCAAATAATATGCCCAATTTCAGGAGGCAGTTTGTACAAATGGAAGAGGTGGTAAAAGAAGGCAGGAGGATGTAAAAAATAGGATGTCTTCTGGAAATACTGAGTAGCTTATTTAGTTCAAGTGAAGAAATAATGAGGGATGTATTAGAAAGGTGGGTAATAACAAGATTCTACCAGATCTGGAATGCCAAATAAGGAAAAATTATCTTTTGTTCCCTCATTGGTAACTGGGATGTTACTGAAGATTTTTAGGAAGCTATGTTGCTTGATTAAACAGTGATTTTAAGAGTATGTATCTGACAGTTCTATTAATGAGGATTTAGAACGGACAGGATGGAGTTTTCTACATTTAGAGATATCTAATAAGTTATTTGCCTGCAGTTGTAGCCCCCTGGTATCTGATCTTATCAGATATTGAAAGCTAAGCAGGGTTAGGCTTGGTTAGTACTTGGATGGGAGACTGCCTGGGAACACCAGGTGCTGTAGGTTTTGGAGAAGGACCCAGCAACCCACTCCAAAAAATCAATTCGCCATTGAAAACCATATGAATGACAGAGAAGCACTGACAATAGTGTTTTGTCTGTTGTAAGTAGGGTTGCTATGAGTCGAATACTGACTTGACAGCACCTAACAACAACAACAAAAAAAACACAATGTGTTAATAGAAAATTTATAGATGCATAAAATAACAAAAGCATAAATATAATGAATAAAATTAAAGGGCAACTGTCTGAAAGGTTTGGGAAATGTTTGCGGGTAATGATAAATAGTGCTCCTACCTTAACTGTCTGTGTAAGAGGCAACATAGCTCTGTGTGGTGGTGCGTGCCTGTAATACCAGTGATGTGGGAGGTGGAGGCAAGAGGATGGTAAGTTTGAGGCCAGAGGCAGACTGTGTAACATAGCAACACCCTGACTCAAAATATAAAATAAAAAAGGGCCTGAGGGTTGCTGGGGATATAGTCCAGTGATAGAGTTCTAGCAAAGTATGTGTGGAGCCCTGGGTTCAAACCCCAGTACAGGAAAAAAAGAAAAGAAAAAAAAAAAAAAAAAAAAAAAAAAAAAAAAAAAAAAAAAAAAAAAAAAAAAAAAAAAAAAAAAAGGGAAAAAAACCAAAAACAAACAAACAAACAAAAAAAAAGAGGCAGCATAATGCTATGATTAAGAGGATGGATCCTGAAGCCAGACTAGCTATGTGATCTCTTATCCTTTTTGTGCTTCAAGTTTTCTGATCTATAAAATGAGAATACTAAGTGTATATGGGACAGGACTGCCATATGAATTAATATTTGTAAAGTGATTATATTATTGTTGTTTTATTAACAATTAATATTGTTTTTATTTAGGATCTATGGACAAGACAACTTGTTTTTCAGCTCACAAGGCTTTGAATTAAGAACTACATCTAAGATCTTGTTGTAAATCACCTTATGGTCCTGGCCATGATTTTTATGTTTTTTAAAGAAAACTAGCAAATATGTAAGAGAAAGGAGTTCACTGAAATCAAGTGGAAGTAAACCAATCAAGTCACAGGAGGAGGAATGGAAATGGCTATTAAACATATTATAAAATATTTCATTTTACTGTTAAGCATGGGGCTGGGATTTATCTCGGTTGGCAGAGTGCTGGTCTACACTGAGGACCAGGTTTCCACCTCCAGCACTGCAAAAACAGGAGAAGGACACGACAGTCTACTCCCAAAGAGATCCTAAAACAATTAGTCATTGAAAATCTTATGAGGGTTGCTATGAGTTGGACCTGACTTGAAGGCATCTAACAACAACATTAATCACAGAAATAGAGATAAAAATTTCAATGTGTTATCATGCCAGAAAAAAGAAATGATACCTATATTTGGCTAGACTTGAAGTGTTTATAATTTGGCTTAGCTTTAAATCCTAACCCTGGAGGTTATGTAAAATTATGGCCTATCCAGAAGGCAAACTGAAAACAAGTGAAAGAAATAAGCACCGGACACACAGAGGAAAATGCTACATGATCTTACTCATACTGGAAGGTGATGTTGTAGACGCAGAGAGTAGAATAGTGGTTACTAGAGGCTAGAAAGGGTAGGGAGGTGGGAAGGTGAAAGGAGATTGGACCCCATTTACCAACATACTATTACATAGGAGGAATAAGTTCTAATGTTCTGCAACATAGCTGGGTGTCTATAGTTCACAATTTATTACGTATTTTATAATGAACTAGAGTAGAGAAGTTTGAAGTTTTCCAGTATTAAGAAATGGTAAATTTTTTTGTGGTACTAGTGAACTGAACCCAGGGCCTCATGTATGCTTTTTGCAAGCTCCCGCCACTGGATGTACCCCTAGCCCATATTTTACTGTGTATTTTTGAGACAGGATCTCACTAAGTTATGCAGGCTGCCTCTG
The DNA here is from genome assembly GCA_007922755.1 of Pedetes capensis. Classification (NCBI taxonomy): domain Eukaryota; kingdom Metazoa; phylum Chordata; class Mammalia; order Rodentia; family Pedetidae; genus Pedetes; species Pedetes capensis. The sequence continues at coordinate 7,830 of VMDO01008569.1, forward strand.
GCCTTGAACTGGTGATTCTCCTGCCTCTGTCTCCCTAGTCTCTGAGATTAAAATGTGCACCACTATTCCTGGCTAAGACATGAAAATATGTAAGGAGATGGAAAGACTGATTATCTTGATTTGATCTTTACATGTTGTATACGTATATAAAATTATCAATTGTATCCCATAAATATTTTTTGTGTGTGTGATACTGGGGACTGAACCCAGGGCTTTGCACATGTTAGGCAAGTGCTTCATCACTCAGCTGCTCTTTAAGCCCCTTTTAAAATTTTTTATCTAGAGACAGAGTCTTACTAAGTTGTGTATACTGCCTCTGGCCTTGAACTTGCAATACTACTGCCTCAGCCTCCCAAGTTTTTGGGATTGTAGGCATGCACCACTGCATCCAGGTCAAATGCTATGTTTATGTTTCTTTCTTGTCCTCTTCTTAACTGTTAATTCTTTTCTACTGAGTATATTACTTCAGCAATATAAACTTTTAAGAAGCTCTTTCTATGGTTTAAACCATGAAGCCAACAAGCTTTTTTATAAAGATCCAGATAGTAAATAGTTTAGACTTTTTGTGTCATACAGTCCAAGTTGCAACCATTCAACTCTAACTTTTTTTTTGTAGTGTTAAAGTAGCCATAGATAATCCAATAAAATTTGATTTACTAAATCAAGAGGTGGGCTAGATTCTGAATGGGGCCATGTTTTGCCAGCCCATGGTCCAGATGAGATACCAAGCATGAGATTGTGAAAATTACACTTAGATTAGAAAGGTAGAATATACTCTAGACTCACTGCTGAGTTGGAATTTACAGGACTGGGAGATAGTGTATAAAGTTAAAGAAAAGAGGAAAAATGACCATGACTTTTAAATTTCAATAGTAGACATCAGCATTGAAAGTTGATTGGTACCAACCAACATAGAGAACTCAAAAGGAAGGTCAGATTTGTGAGAACATAATGGAATCCATTTGTGTTGTGCTGTGTTTTCAAGAAGGCATTCATTCCCTTGGGCTCATAAATGAAGTGTGGAATGGAGCTGAGCATCCAGATGTATCAGTGCCTCAAGGATAGTTTGATAATTGAAGTTATGGGAGTTGGTAAGTTATTGGAGTTTTAAAAATTCTATGACCAACAGGGACTTGAGGCAATCCTCATTCAGATGTACCAGAGCATGTAGGATGATTTCAATCATTCACCATATCTATGCTACCCTTTCCCCTGTTCTTGTGGGAAAGATATCTCTGGGAACAGATGTTGTTAGGTGCTGTCAAGTCAGGTCCAACTCATCGTGACCCTATATATAACAGAATGAAACACTCCCCTACACTGTGCCATGTCCAGCACTATGTCTGCTATTCATAAGGTTTTTGATGGCTGATTGTTTTGGGCATGGGCTGCCAGGTTCTTTCCCCATTTTTTGTGCTACTGGGGGTCAAACCCAGGGCCTGAGAGTGCACAGAGCAAGCACTCTACTAACTGAGCTAAACCCCATAGTAGCCCTAAAAGTCCATGGCCAGCTCCTTCTATAATACCATCAGCAGAAAATGCAAAAGGACTCCCTGGGAAGTTGGAACACTAACTCTTCAGTTCCTAAAAACAAATGGCTACATCCAGATCAGACACAAAAGCTACTTGTTTTAGGATTTCGTCCAAGGAAGCCAACTTCTATGGTCTGGATACTTGTGCCCCCTCCCACCCCCAGATTCATGCATTGAAATCCCAATTCCCAGCTGGGGACAATGGCATACACCAGTAATCCCAGCTGCTGTGGAGGCAGAGGCAGGAGGATCGCAAGTTCGAGACCAGAGGCAGTATGTGTAATTTAGTGAAACCCTGTCTCAAAAAGTAAAAAAATGGGCTAGGGGTGCAGCTCAGTGGTACAACACTTGTAAAAGCATGCAAGCGAGAGGCCCTTGGTTCAACCCCTGTACCACACACGCACAAAAAAATCCTAATTCTCCAAGGTGAGGGTATTAGGTAGTAGGAGGTGGGAATAGGAGGTAATTAGATCATGAGGGCAGAATCCTCCTGAATGGGATTAGTGCCCTTGTAAAAGAAGCCCCAGAGAATTCTTGCTCCTTCCCCCACGTGAAGACACAGTAAGAAGTTACCCTCTGGAAGCCAGAAAAGGGACCCTCACCAGACACTGAATCTGCCTTGATTTTGGACTCCTCAGCCTCTACAACTGTTAGAAATAAACATTGGTTGGTTGTTAGCTACCCACTCTGTGATATTTTGTTATAGTACCCTGAATGGACTGAGACACTAGCCTACTGCTGAGGGGTAAGAGTGAACTGAAGCTGTTTCTATTTGAATAAATCCATTATAATGTATTTTTCCCAATTAAAGGATTAAATACAGGTGGTGTTTTTGCTTTCTTCTAGAAGTTGTATGGAATTTAGATATCCTGCTGATACTCAGGCAACTGAACAGAAATAACTATCTTATTTGGCAATAGAGTGGTTAAAAAAAAGAAGAGGAAAAGGAAAAGAACTGCATGGAATTTAGGCATCTTTTCTTTTTGGATCTGTCTTCTCAACAATAATGTTATTAGTATTATCATTATTATTCAAAGATGTAGTCATATAAATAAATATTTTAATGCTGACTTTCAATGTTTCCATAGAAAAATTATCCTGATATTTTGGCCACCTTATGAAAAAAATAGGAAATGGGAAAGAGATCTAGGGCAAATTTTTAATAATATGGATTTTTCCCTCTTTCACATAGTGTGAAAGTTATAGTCATTGCCAGAGGCACTAAAACAGTCAGAGCACTTTCAGAAATTCAGTCACCTCTTAAACACTTAGAGGCTGAATTGAGTGAAAACCCGTTTTCAGAAGAGTTTCCAAGGAAGTAGAAAGTTTCCACACCCTACATCTTGTACTAAAAGAAATGGAAACTGGGCTCCATCTGCCAAAAAGTCTGAATTATTGTGTCACAGGCTGTTGAGCATTATAATCAGTAATAAAAAAATGAACATGCTTCATACTATGTTAAAATACACTTTGAAAAACTTAACCTGATAAGATTTTTGGATTTATCTTTTTTTTTTTTTGTAATGCTAACTGTGTTTCCACATTTCAGATAGCAATGAGAAAAACCAAGAGAGGGGGAAAAATGAGTGAAATTCAAATAAAGCATTAGAATACATGTACTAATCCTTTCCCTCGAAATCACTTAAATTTTAGGGTTGTCTATGTGATGAGTAAAAGGCTAGCAGTAGAAATTTCCATTTTTACTTTTGTTGATTATGAACATAATGCATACACATATAAAAATGGAAATATTTAGAAAAGTATAGGAAGAAAGTAAAAATCATTGTCACATTTCTTAAAGATAATCACTGTTAATTTTTCCAGACATAATTCCAGACTCTATTCTACATGTACACATGTATAAATGCAGTTTGTATATAATATCTTGTATATATCATCTTGAATAAATGAGTATACACTTTGAGTTCTGTTTGGTTACTCAACTTTTTTTCATTCAGCCATATCTATTTGACATTTATTGAAGTCAGTAAGTAAATGTGAATCTACTACTTGGTTCGTGCTTTTAGTCTTCTATTTCTTATCCTGTTACTTGGGTATTATCTAACTTAGTCAATCTTCTGGTCACTTACATTGTTTCTAATTATTTTCTATTTGAATATTATCAGCATAGACAACTTTGTGAAGTTTGATTGCCTTATTAGGATAAATTCCTAGAGACAGGATGTATTCATTCATTCATCCATTTGTCCATTCATTCAAAAGCATTTGTCCATTGTGGCAGGCCTTGGCTTAAGCACAGATTTATAAGGGTAAAAAGGCAGGAACTTTTTCTTGTACAGCTTACATTTTCAGGAGAAAGAAACAGATCATAAATAACCAAACAAATAATGCATTTAAATTACAAGCATGATAGCAGCAATGACACAGGATGATACTCTAAAAAGTGATTGGTGGCCCAATTTAGTTGAGGTGGACAGTAAAAGGTTTTAATGATGAGGAAATATTTTAAACTGAGACCCACCCAAATGTCAAAATGTGTACTGATACATAAAGGTGGAGGGCAGAGCATTGTAGGAAGAGGAAAAAACAAATGCAAAGCTATTAAGGTAAGAAAGACCTTGGCATTCTTCAGGGGCAGAAAGAAAGCCAGGATGTCTACCTTCAGCTCTGTGGGGATATAGGGAGAGCAGCAAACAATTAAGATTGAGGTGCATGTCATGGCCAAGTCATGTGAACCACTCGAGATGCTGCAAGGCATTAGGGACTAAAGTCTTCCTGTCTTAGAAACCATTGGAGGGTTTAAAGCTAGGATTATGAATTTAAAAGGACTATCCTGGCTACTGTATGGACTGTGGAAAGAGCTGGGGGCAGCAGTCAGAACAGGGAGGCCCATCAGGGTGTATTTCAGTAATCTGAAGGGAAGTCAGAACAAGGTGGAGTTTTGTGCAGCTGGAATTTCAGATAAACAATTCTATTTACATCACATTAAGTGATGTGGAGATGTGGAGATACAAAGTAAGTAGTCAGATGTCTGAATTTGGGGCTTAGTGAAAGAAATTTGGAGGTTATCAATTTGTATGCTGTTGTTGTTAGGTGCCGTTGAGCCCATATCAGACTCAGCGACCCTACTTACAACAGGCAAAACACTATTGTCAGTGCTTCTCTGTCAGTCATAGGGTTTTCAGTGGCAGATTGACTTTTGGTTGTGGGTTGCTGGGTCCTTCTCCCAAGCCTGCATTATCAGGTATTCTCAGGCAGCCTCCCATCCAAGTACTAATTAGGCCCCACCCTGCTTAGCTTCTGAGATCTGATGGGATTGGATGCCAGAGGGCTATGGCTACAGGCCTATCAGTATATGGACAGCATTAAAGACATGGTGCTGGAGATAAAACTTAAGGAGAAGGTGTTGAGATAGAAAAGTGGAGGTTTAGGACTAGTCCCTGAGACACTGCAAGGGTTCAAACCTGAAAAGGAGGGCAATCAGCAGAGGAGGCTAAGCAGGAGTATTCAGAAAGGTAAGAGAGAAATCAGGAGCATGAGAATCAGAGAAGCCAAGAAGAGATGGTGTATAAATCACTAGAGGGGAACAGACCATGTTGAATCCTACTGTGGTCTGATGGAATGAAGACAGCAAATTGCCCACTGGATTTGGCAATGCAGACATTCCTGGGAAATCTTTAAAAATGGCAGTTTCAGGAGAGTGGTTAGAATAGAAATCTGGTCAAGGTGGGATGAGAAGAGCATAGATTACAAGGAAGGGAAGAATACATGGACCATTGGCCAGAAGGCTTGACTTTTTAGGGGAGGAAAATGTGGCATGAGGTGGAGGTAGAGAGGAGAGACTTTTAGAAATGGAATGTCATAACCATGTTTAAGTTCTGGTGGAATTGGCCTTGTAGAGAGAGAGAAATTATAATGTGAGGAAGGAGGGTCAAATCAATGAGGCTCAGTTTTGATGAGGCAAAAGAAGGCAGAATCCAGAAAACAAGTAGAAGAGTTGGCTGTAAAAGACATAACTATGCTAGAGAGTATTGCGGGCAGTATCCATGCAGACATGGATCAATCATTTTACTTGGTGTTGGTTCTCTCTTGTTATTGTTGGTAGGTGTCATCAAGTCTGTAATGGGATGAATAATCCAAATATTTCATTAGGGATGAAAATAGAAGCCTAACATAGACTTTTAAAGTAGACTTTCAGCTTATTGTTACTTATTTCAATGATTTTTTTCTTTTATCCTTTTAAGATGAATTTGAAGTGAAGGAAAAAAGTTTGAATGAAAATATAAAAAAAAATTTAAAACATATTGGTTATTGAGTAGCTGATGGTGTTTTTGGCTAACAGCACTGCATGTTTTTATTGTTGTCAGGTGCCATTGAGTCAGGTCCAACAATAGTGACCCTATGTATAACAGAACGAAATGCCCCCTGAAACTGTTCCATGTACACAATTGTTTTTATGTTTAAGTCCATTGTTGCAGCCACTGTGTCAATCTATCTAGTTCAGGATCTTCTTTTTTTCTTTTTTACCCATCATTCCCTCAAACATTACATCCTTCAGGAATTGGTCTCTCCTGACTACATGTCCAAAATATGTAAGAGGCAGTCTAGTCATCCTTGCTTCGAAGGAGCACTCTGGTTACACTTCTAGGACAGATCTGCTAGTTCTTTTGGCAATCTATGGTATACTGAATATTTGATTCCAGCACTATAATTCAAAAGCATCAATTCTTGTCTTATCTCCCTTATTCAATGTCCAGCTTTCACAATTGGATGATGTGACTGAAAATACCATGGCATAAGTCAAGCACACCTTCATCTTCAATGTAAAATCTTTACTTTTCAATACTTAAAGGGGTCTTTTGTAGCCATGTTTTCTAATGCAATGTCTCTTTTGATTTTTTGACTGCTACTTCCGTGGGTGTTGATTGCAGAACCAAGTAAAGAAAAGTCTTGGACAATCTCAAAACTTTTCTCCATTTGTCATGAAGCTGCTTACTGACTCAGTTGTATGGATTTTTGTTTTCTTGATGTTTCTGAAGGTTGTATTCTTTGATCTTCATCAATAAATGTTTTAAATCCTCTTCACTTTCAGCAAGCCATTTGGGTCATCTGCATATAGCAGGTTGTTAATGAGTCTTCTTCCAATCCTAATGCGACATTTTTTTTTCATAAAGTCTAGATGCTCAGATTATTTGCTCACCATAGAGACTGAAGAGGTATGGTGAAAGGATGCAGCCCTGACTCATACTTTTCTTGGCTTTTAATCAGGCAGTGTTTACTTTTTCTGTTCAAACAACTACCTCCTGCTCCATGAACAGATTCCTCATGAGTACAATTAAGGGCTCTGGTATTCCCATTCTTTGCAGTGTTATCCATAATTTATTGTGATCCACACAGTCAAATACCTTTGCATAGTTAATAAAACATAGATACACATCTTTCTGGTATTCTCTATTTTCAGCCAATATTCATCTGACATTAGCAGTGATGTAATTGGTTCCATGCCCTCTTGAGAATCTGGCTTGGTTTTCTGGAAGTTCCTTATCTATATACTGCTAATATTGCTTCTGAATGATCTTTAACAAAATTTTACTTGCATGTGATATTAATGATTGCTGTAGTTAGATGTCATCGGGTCATGTCCAACGCATAGTGACCCATGTACAATAGAACAAAACACTTACTGACTCTGTGCCAGACACATGATCTTTTTTATGTTTAAGCCCATTGTTGCAGACACTGCGTCAATCCATCTAGCTGAGTGTCTTCTCTTTTTCATTGACCTGCTACTCTCCCAAAATTCACGTCCTTCTCCAGGAATTGGTCTCTCCTGACAACATATCCAAAATATGTAAGTCGCAGTCTAGCCATCCTTGCTTCCAAAGAGCACTGTGGTTGCACTTCTTCTAGGGCAGATCTATTGGTTCTTTTGGCAGTCCATGGTATAATCAATACTCCATCTCCAGCACCATAATGCAAAAGCATCAGTTCTAATTTCCACATTCAGTTTTATCTTTTTTGAGAGTAGGCACAAATTTGGATTTCTTCTAGTCAGTTGTCCTGGTAACTATTATCCAAGTATCTTGGCCTAGACAAGTGCGCACCTCCAGTACTGCATCTGTCTGCTGAATCATCTCTATTGGTATTTCATCAATTCTGGAGCCTTGTGTTTGCCAATGTCCTCAAGGCAACTTCTACCTTTAATACCATTGATTCATGATCCCATTCAACCTCTTAAAATGATTGATCATCTGCCACTTCTTTTTGGTATAAAGACTCTGTGTAAAAAGTTTCTTTCTCTTCTCAATGGAGTTGGTGGTGAGGTTCGAAGTTAAGAGTTTGGTGAAGAGTAGAGGCTGGTGAAAGTTGAGGATATGAGAAGGCATAAAGAGTTGTTTCAGAAAACACAAGGCACGTGTAGTAAGATTAGCTATCAATGTTATGTGCTCATATAAGGTATGTCATTATTAGTTTAAATGGAGAATAGATAGCATAGCTGTATCTTTTCTTTGTCACTGTATACCTGCATGAGCATAAATATGGAATAAAGAGGTAGTTGAGGGCCTGAGAGTTTAGCTCAATTGGTAGAGTGCTTGCTTAGCATACACTGAGGCCTTGGGTTCAATCCCCAGCATGAACAAAACAAAAACATAAGATTATAGTATTAGACTGGGTGCAGTGGCTCATGCCTGTAATCCTAGCAACTTAGTAGGCAAAGGCAGGAGGATCGAGTTCAAGGACTGAGGCAGCCTGCATAATTTAGTGAAAGCTAGACTGTAAAAATAAATGAATTGAATGAATGAATAAATAAATAAGTACAATAGAAAACAAATAGTTGGATTTAAATAGTTTGGGGTGCCCCTAAATGGGTATGTGTCATGGTTTGACCATAGAATACCTTGCAAAGATCATATGCTTCAACTTTGGGTCCCCAGCTGGTTGCACTGTCCTGGGAGATTATAGAACTTTGGGAGTTGGGATTTAGCTTGGTGGAAATGAGTCTCTGGGGTGGGGGAGGAGGGTGACTTTGAAGATTTTTACTTAGGAGCCATGGTTCCAGGAAGCTCTCTCTATGTCCTGCTCTGTGGTGCCCATGAGGTCATCTGCCACAGGCCCTTCCTCCTGTTTCTGCCACACCTGTCCCACTGCCATTATGGATTGATCCTCTAACTGTGAGCTTCCAATAAAGCTTTTCCTCCACAAGCTGGCTTCAGTTGGTTCTTCTGCTACAGTGACTTTAGCTAAAAGTATGGCAGAGGGAGATAGAAGCAAGGGGCTGCTTATGTTAAAAAAATAGTGGCTGAAATGACAGACCATGGAATCTAAGCTGGATGAAGTGGGAACTGTAGAGCTGAGAGGTGTCTCTACCTGCAAATTCATAAATTGAAGTCCTAATCCCCAAGAGCCTGCAGCTGTACCACTGTGGGATCTGATTCTGTCAAAGCTTAGAAGCTAAGTAATTTCAGGCCTGGTTATTACTTGGATAGGGACACCACCTGCAAACACTGGGTGCTGTAGGCTTGGGTGAAGGACCCAGTGGCCCACTCCCAAGAAGCAATCAGCCATTGAAAACCTTATGAATAGCAGAGAAACACTGACAATAGTGCTGGTCACATAGTGTTTTGTTCTGGCACGGTGTTACATAGTGTTTTGTTCTGTTGTACATAGGATCACTATGAGTCATGCCCAACTTGAAAGCACCTAACAACAAAAACAACAGTCCTCAGAATCTCAGGGACTAGCTATATTCAGAAAGAGGCCTTTGTAGAAGCAGTTCAGTTAAAATGAGATCATTAGGGTAGGGCTTAATCCAATATGATGAGTATTCTTCTAAGTAGAGGAGATTAGAACACAGAGTCACACACAGGGAAGATAATGTGAAAACAGAGAGAAAAGATGGCCATCTATAAGCCAAGTAGATAGATCTCACAAGAAACCACACCTGCTGACAACTTAATCTTGGACTTGTAGCCTAGATAAAAAATAGTGAGAGATGGAGTTTCTGTTGAGCAGGCCACCCAGTCTGTGGAACTTCGTTATGTCAACACTAGCAGACACGTATGGAAAGGTACAAATAGAAATAATGAAAGCTAATTGAGCCAAGCCTGCAGCCATAGCCCTGTGGCATCTGATCCCATCAGATCTGGGAAGATAAGCAGGGTCAGGCCTGGTTAGTACATGGATGGGAGACCACCAGGGAATACCAGCTGCTGTAGGCTTGGGAGATGGACCCAGCAACCCACTCCCAAAAATCAATCCACCATTGAAAACCCTATGAATAGCAGACAAGCACTGACAATAGTGTTTCACTTGTATGTAGGGTCGCTATGAGTTGGATACAAACTCCACGGCACCTAACAACAGCAACAACAATTGAGCCAAAGAAGTATATGTTCAGCTGGCCCCAAAAAATAGTGGGGCGAGAATCTGCATACAAGTGAGCTTGAAAAATAAAATGCAGTAGTTTTAATGTTGTTGCTGACAATGTAGGATGCTTAAAAAGCAAGATTATTAAGGTGATGATGTCACCAGTAATAACCAAACCCAGGGTGAGACCCTGGGATTCCTGAAGTGGTGCCAAAGATGAGATAATGGGAGTGAAGACTGTGTTATTTATGTTGAAATTACCCACAAGGGTGACAGGAATATGTCTGTGGAGGATGAGTGAATAGGAGTGGTGAATTAGTGACAGACAGAAGGAGGGAGGAAGAGGGAGAGGGAAACATCATAAATGATAATGATAGAGGTAGGGTACAGGTACAGTTTGTGCATTCAGTTCAAAGGAAAGAAAAGGAGAAAGAGTTTGGCAAGATAACAGGAAGGGAGAATGCATAATCATCCCTACCCTAGACCTTGAAGTACTTGGGGCTTAAGCAAAATTCAGCCAGTAGTGCAAGGACTGTCAGAAGGGCTGTGTTCTTGGGGAGACCTCCAAGTCCACTTCAGAGAAGATGAAGGGACAATTAGAATAGAGTTTGAGAATACAGAGGAGTTTACTTATGCCAAGCCTTAAGTCCTATACATCAAAGTGGAAGGGGCTGGCAAGATGAGGAAGACATCATGGTGCATGGTGAGATTAGCAAATGCCATATGTTTCCAAATGAAGATGGGCAACTTTGAATGCTAGGATCTCAATAGCATGATGAAAGACATAGACCCTTAGAGGAGGCTTACAATTATTTCAAGTTGAAAAGTGTACGAAAAGTGAAAAGTCAAGGTGTACATCACCTGGAGGTGAGGAGAGGCTTTCTTTGAGATATTGGACTCTGAAAGCACTTTTCAGTAGGGTGCATTGGTGGAGAAGAATAGTTGGCTCTCAGAATCTGCAGATAGATTCTGTACCTGAACATTCAACCAACTTTAGATTGAAAATATTTGGAAGGCAGCTTTTTGTCTGTACTGAACCTGAGCAGTTTTTAATCATAATTATTGCTTATGCAAAACAATATAACAACTATTCATATATCATTTACATAGTATGAAGTATTATAAGTAATCTAGAAATCACTTAAAGCATATAGGTGAATGTGCATAGGTTATATGCACATTGTTGTTGTTGTTGTTGTTAGGTGCCATCAAGTCGGTATCTGACTCATAGCGACCCTCAGAGGGTTTTCAATGGCTGAATGTTTCGGGATTGCCTTGGGAGTGGATTGCCAGGTCCTTCTCCCACTTTTGCGTTGCTGGGAATTGAACTTGGGACCTCAGAGACTGCAGCACAGTGCAGCACTCTACCAACTGAGCTATATCCCAGCCCCTATATGCACATACTGTGCCATTTTATTTAAGGGACTTAAGCATCCACAGATTTTAGTATCTGCAGGAGTCTTGGAACCAATTCCCGGTGGATACTAACACAGCTATACTCTTACTGGAGCACAAGGAAGGATGTAGTCACACACATAGATGGAGATACACATGACTAATAAACATATAAGGTGCAATCATTAATAACCAACTGACTTATAAATAAATTGTAATATATTTTGCCAGGCAGATTGCCCAACATGAGAAAAGAATTTATTCTGCTCTGTGTTGATGAGGATGGAAAATCATGCACAGTCCTTCACTCTTGTGGCAGAAAAAAAAAATTTCTACCACTCTTTTTCAAGTCTATTTTATCAATATGCAATCATATTTTGAATGTGTGTTCCTTTGGGCCTAGACTTCTCTTGTTGTATTGCTGCAGCAGAATCTCTCCAACAGCTATTTACCATTTTAGTTATTATCTATATTATTCCTCATAATCCTGCCTCTCTCAGTGTCACTTTGCATACATACTTGTTTAAGGACTACACTGAATTCTTGGTATTTATTAATGGTGTCTCTTGGAAGAATTCGCTACCCTCTAATACTCTGCTAATTTCTAACCACCCTTTTATCCTGTTGTCAAAGATGAGAAGACAAAATCTCCTACTTCAGTAAACTGATCACTCTGATATTTTCTTTTCCATGAAGTAATAAGAAAGTAACTAGCCAAGGGAATGAGAGTCATGATTAACCCTTTAAGATAAATTCCTCTGTCATCTGTCAGTTGCAAAGATTCCTCAGTCTTCAGCTACATGAAGACTGGAGAATCTTGTCTAAAGTTGGCTAAAGCAAGTTGCATATACATCTTCATCTCACTCCCCACTGATTGAGCTCCAAGTCTTCCCACTCAATAACTTGTCTATAATTGGGAGCTTTGTTGACATATAGAGAGGCAATGGACTGTATATTTCTGTTACCCCCAAACTAATATGTTGAAGTTTTAACTTTCAATGCAATTGTTTTTAGGGATGGGGCCTGGGGAAAGTAATTACTGTTAGATGAGGTCATGAGGGTAAAGCTCTTAGTTATTTTTGCTGGGAACAATATTCAGATTCTCCAATCTTCTTCTCACTGAGATGGAGAGGTATAGTTATCACCTGTTATCTCTAGAAAAAAATTCATAAAGAAATGTTGAAAAGCGAGGAGACTTCTGCTCAGAAAACAGACCACCCTTGATTTCAAAGTGTATAACAGCCATGGGCAAGACTGTTGCCAGCATCTGACTATCTAGGAAAGGTTCAGAAATTGCTTCAAATGTTAGTACAGGTCGGCAGGATGTGAATATTTTATAATAACAAGAACTATAAACAAGTACAATCATAGGAAGCCTAAAAAGCAGAATGTGCTGGTATGAGAGATGATTCATTGCAATTTAAGCTGAAATGAATATAATGTTAGTAACTTAGGAGGATGCCTATCTGTATGAGTGAAATTTACAACTGCTGATTTTTTCCTTTGCGAAAAGTTTTTTTCTGAAAAATGAATTTGTTTATAGTGATTTTGGTGAATATCAATTGAAAGTTGAAGGCAAAGCTTAACATAGTAATAATTTTTTTTGTGTGTGTGTAAGTATGTGTGTGTACAAAGTAGAAGAATAAGCACTGTGTTTTATTCTGTAGTCCATTGAGTGGAGACAAACTTAGCATCCACATATTCATACAACTTCCTGTATAACATAGTATTCTATTCTATTGAGAGATTATCTCTGACAGTTTTCTCATTGCCTTTGTATAAAGTTGTGGGGCATTGTCCACAACTGGTCCTACTCTGGCCTCTGGTTGAAGGCAGGACCTGGCTGCTGAAGACCTGCTGGTTGATGAGGGCTGCCAGAGTCTCGCCTCCTGGAGAGGAGACTTTTGTCCATGGTTACTCTAAGATGTTTTGAGAAAGGCAAGCCCAGAGATTTATGCCCGTGGTGGCTCCCTGCTTCTTGGCTCTGAAGGATGACTCTGACTCTCTGGGTGTCAGGCAGCAATTTATTATTGCTCTCTAGCTCCTGTCAGTGGCAGGAGCCCCAAATTCTCCATGCACTGTCCTTATATTCCCTATCCTGGCCAATCAGAGCTTGCCACGCTAAGTCAGGTGATCAGAGCTTAGCTTATCAGGGAGTAGATGCAAATGAAGCATCCCACAAGGATCCAGTCAGGGCTTGTTCCCTAACAGCCCAATAGAAAGCCCCCAGATAATTTGGAAATGGCCAGTCAGGTGTCAAGGCCTCTGAGGAGAGGAATGGGACACTAGCACAATCTTTCCAAGCTCCACGCTCAGGAGTTCCCAGATGTAGGGCAAAGGTTACTGTCCTGGGAGTGAGTCTCAGACCTCCAAGTGGGTCAGATAGGCCTTATGACTAGCTGCCTCTCTATGTAGTGCCCTACATAAAGTAGAGCTTGAATGAAAATATAAAGGCTGACTTTAGGCATGTAAAAGATATCTATTTATTAATTTTTATGCTGTCCTTCATTGTTGCCATTTTTGCAGATCTTTCTGATTTTGACCATATATATATATGTATATATATATATATATATATATATATATATATATATATATATATTTCATACTTTATTTTAACTTTTATTTTTATTTACTATTCCAGGGGGAGCTGAACCCAGGACTTCGTGCATACTTTTCATGCACCCTACCACTGAGCTGTGCTGGGGTTTAGCTCAGTTGGTAAAGCACTGCTCTGCATTCTCTGAGGTCCTGGGTTTGATTTCCAGCACCACAAAAATAGGAGAAGGACGTGATAATCCACTCCCAAGGCAATCCTAAAACAGCCATTGAAAACCCTATGAGGATCACTATGAGTCATACATGACTTGATGGCACCTAACAACAACAATAACAACCACGGAACTGCACCCCCAGCCCATTTTTAATTTTTCATCTTGAGACAGAGTCTTGCTAAATTGCACAGGGGCTGCCTCTGGCCTCTAATTTCTGATCCTTCTGGCCTCTACCTCCCAGGTTGCTGGAATTACAGGCATGTGCCACCATGCCTAAGCTATATTTCATATTTCAAAGTATGTTTTTTTCTGGGCCTGTGTGTTAAAATCTGTCACAGATAGAAAAAGACCCCTAGGGCTGGCCCAATGACAGGCTGGGAAGGCTATCAAAGAATAGACCCAGGATCTTTTAGAAGTATCAACTTTAGTGTCTAAGCTCCAGAAATGTTGATCTTGTAGGTCTGGGACGTGGTCTGATGATTTTTTATCCTAAAGTTCCCAGGTTCATCTGATATGGAACCAAGAATGGGGGGCACTGGTACTTTCTTCTAGTTTGTGATTGCTTAACCTTTACATTGATATATTATGGAGTGCTTGCCCTGAGAAAAAAGTTGAATTCATGAGTTATGTGATAATTAATTTTATATGTCAGTTTGAGTGATTCACAAGATACTGAGGCTAAACATTATTTCTGGCTATATCTCTGGATGTTTCAATCAGATTATCATTTGAAAAGGTACACTGTCCTCCCCAGGACAGTTGGGCATCACTTGATTGGTTGAGGGCCTGGACAGAACAGAAGATGGGTGAAGGAAGAATTTTCCCCCTTTATTCTTGCCTCATTGTTTGACATGGGACATCTCATCTCATCTGACTTTTCACTGGGATTTTCAGCATTATATCCCTTGGTTCTCAGGCCTTTGGAGAGAGATTGAATTACATTGGCATTCCTGGGTTTTCAGCTCAATGGAATGTAACAATTCCTCATAATTCCTCATAGTAAATCTCTCTCAAACTTATATATGATATATCCTATATATACATATGTTGTTATTGTTGTTAGGTGCTGTTGAGTCAGTGTTCAACTCATAGCGACCCTACACACAACAGGGGAAACATTATTGTCAGTGCTTCTCTGCTGTTCATAGGGTTTTCAATGGGTGATTGATTTTTGGGAGTGGGCTGCCGGGCCTGTCTCCCAAGCCTACAGCACCTGGTGTTCCCAGGCAACCTCCCATCCAAGTATTAACCAGGCCAGACCCTGCTTAGCTTCCAAGATGGTGACCCTATGTACAACAGAATGAAACATTCTCCAGCACCGTGCCAGCAGTATTATCAGTGTTTTTCTGCTATTCACAGGGTTTTCAATGGCAGATTGTTTTGGGAGTGGATTGCCAGGTCCTTCTTCTTAGCCTGTAGCACCCAGTATTCCCAGGAGGTCTCTCATCTAAGGACTAACCAGGCTGACCCTGCTTAGCTTCTGAGATTGGGCAGGATTTGATGCTAGAGTGCTATGGCTGCAGACATATATTAAATATTAGATAATATCTCTCTATCTCCTATTTCTCTTGAGAACTGTGACTAATGCTATTCATCAAAAAAATATTGCTACATTTGGATGTTGAATGTCTCTCTAATGCCCATGAATTAAAATCTTGGTCCCCAGGGTGAGACTCTTAGGTATTGAGACCTTTAAGAGGTGGGTTTAGTGGGAGGTCTTTAAGTGATTGGGGTTATATCTTTAAAGGGGATTATGGGACCCCTAGACCATACCTTTCCTTCTTTTTTTGCTTCCTGAGCATAAGGTAAGTAGTTTTGGCTGGTACCCACTCCTGCTGTCATGTTCTACCTCATCACAGAACCGAAGTAACAAGGCCAATTGATCATGGACTGAAACCTCCAAAATTTTGAGACAAAACAAATATTTTCTCTGTATAAGTGGATTATCTTAGGTATTCTGCTACAGTAGTGGAAAACAAGTATGTGACTTTGGATAAGTCATATAAACTATTGGTCTGTCAGTCTTAATTTGTATAATAAAAAATTTGAATGACTTCTATGATTTGATGAACTTGTAATGCAGACTAGTGTTAGTTCTAAATTGTTAATCAGGTTCTCCATTATCCCTTTATGGCAGTTTTAGTTTTTATTTTTTAAGACAACTCTGGTTATCATGGTAATATAATTTTGTTATCCTTTCTTTTATGTTAGAAATAAAATGTATAGAGTTTAGAAATACATGAAGCTATTTAATGCTGTGACAATTTGATTTAAAATTAATAAGGAAGTAAATTTTGAGCTTTTTTATGGCAGGCACTGAGGCGGATAATAATAATAATAATAATAATAATAATAATAATAATAATAATAATAATTTGCCTAGTAAGAAAGATAAATCTGTCTTATTTCATCACTTAATCAGCAATGATAAAAAATTGATAGTTCCTAAGAGAGTATATGCCTGCAGCCATATCCCTGTGGCATCCGATCCTGTCAGATCTTGGAAGCTAAGCAGGGTTGTACCTGGTTAGTAGTTGGATGGGAGACCGCCTGGGAACACCAGAAGCTGTAGGCTTGGGAGAAGGACCTGGCAACCCCCTCCCAAAAATCAATCCGCCATTAACCCTATGAACAGCACAGAAGCACTGGCAATAGTGTTTGCCTGTTGTACTCAGGGTCACTATGAGGTGGATACTGACTTGACGGCACCTAACAGCAACAACAACAGCAGCAGCAGCAGCAACAATAACAACAACAACAACAAGAGAATATATAGGAAAGGTGCTAATAACAATCTGCAGAAAGATTTTGGGGAATTGGTAGGTGGTCCTTGTCTTGAATAATGATTCAGAAATAGCCAGGAATGCACCAATTGAAGGATGGCATTAGCAGTTCAGATAGCAGGAGAGGGAGCTGAGAACTGGAAGTGAATTTCTTGAGACAGAAATGACTTTTGTTTGGTTGAACATCAACTATGATCAGGGAGAAAATGAGTTTTGGTTGCTCATGAGTTTAGAATGCATGAAGGACAAATGACTCTTTTAAAGACAATGACTAGTGTAGGTAATACAAAGACACAGAATGGTGATTCAAAACTCTCTGGCTTAAAACTTGAATTCTTGCAACTATACCTTACATGGTATGAGGTCTAATAATGTGGCGGGGTATAAACCACTTTGAGGGTGGAAGAGATGTATACCACATGAGTATGAGAGTTCAAGCCAGTTATCATTAAACTCTACCTACTCTTCTGTAATAAGCCCATAATTATCTGATGATATATTTAGGAATACAGTTTATTGAAAGTGATGGAGGTAAACCAGTTGCATTCTGTAAAGGCTTCTCTTGAACAGACCTGCTTATGAAGGAGATCTATTATAAGTGCTTGGAGGTCACTGATATCTTTTTAAAATTTCTGCCTTGTCAGTACTTGTATATAATAATGATTTAATTAATGCTATTTGGATGACAGTGATGAGGAGGATGAAAGACTAAATAAAGGATCAGTGTTATCCAAG
>VMDO01008569.1:25476-75525 GCA_007922755.1 Pedetes capensis
TTGCTGTTAGGTGCCCTGGAGGATCAGGTCCAACTTTTAGGCACCCTCACAGGGTTTTCAATGGCTGTTTTGAGATTTCTTCAGGAGTGGATTGCCACATCGTTCTCCAGTTTTTGTGGTGCTGGAGATCAAACCTGGGTCCTCAGAGAGTGTGGAGCAGCACTCTACTAACTTGAGCTAACCCCCAGCAGAGCTGCTATTACTACCTAACAATTTGTTGTTGCTGTTAGGTGCCTTCAAGTCAGATCGGAGTCATAGCGATGCTATGTACAATAGAATGAAACACTCCCCCCAAACTGTGCCATGCCTAGTACTATGTCAGTGCTTTTCTGCTATTCATAGGATTGTTTTGGGATTTTTTTCAGGAGTGGGCTGCCAAGTCCTTCTCCCATTTTTGTGGTACTGGGGATCAAACCCAGGGCTTCAGAGACCACAGAACTACCAACTGAGCTAAACCCCAGCCCCAAATAATTTTTTAAATAAT
Source organism: Pedetes capensis (assembly GCA_007922755.1). Lineage (NCBI taxonomy): Eukaryota > Metazoa > Chordata > Mammalia > Rodentia > Pedetidae > Pedetes > Pedetes capensis. The sequence continues at coordinate 25,961 of VMDO01008569.1, forward strand.
GTTAAGGAATACACACATCTACATAGTAAGATGTTATAAGAACCATCAAAATTGGTGGGCCACAATGTAGAAGTACTATATAACATTGGGGGAATATAATTACAGAAAATCAAAAGGTCTCCATGAGTCCCAATGATTGATGTGAAGGTTTTTACTTTTTTAAAAATAAAAACCCATAAATGTATAGACTGTTAGATAAAATTCACTGGTCACTAAACATGGCATTTCATTTTTTGTTCCTCTGAAATTTTCTTAATTCTCCACATTAGTTTTACTGCACTTTTTTTTGAGAACAAACATATGAGAGGCATTAAGGAAGAAGGTAATAATGCAAACCGACTAAAACAATGATGTAGTATTAATTCATCTCAACAGTTTTCTTGATTGCATTAGGAAATTAAAATCAACTTTTGATATTTGGGAATGGTTTGATTAGAGACAAGTAAAGGCCTTTGACTGTTCTTGGATGCTGTGTGGTCTAAGGTTGAATGTCTGATAGCCTGTGCATGTTCAGACCGACCACATTTCCAAAAGCTGTGTGGGCCAATTCCATGCTTCATCTAAGCAGAGGCATGGCTTCAGACTTGGAGAATGAAGTGTGAGGTCATGCTCTCCAAGTGCAACGAGGCTAATTTGATTATGAATTCCTGACAATTTCACAGATGCACTTCATTTCGCTCAGCCATGAATCAAAAAAAAATTAAAATGATTAGTCTTTGATTACACTTTGCTATCTATAAACAGAGTGATCTCCATCTAGACTCTCAATCAACGTTGTTCTATACCATATTCCTACCTTTCTTTAATGATTTTAAAACTTTTTATGGTATGTTGTTGTTGTTAAGTGCCATTGAGTATAAACTCATAGCATCCCAATGTACAGTAGAATGAAACACACCCCGATTCTGTGCCAGGCACACGATCTTATGTTTAAGCCCATTGTTGCAGGCACTGTGTCAATCCACCTGGTGGAAGGTTTTCCTTTGTTTCGTTGACCTGCCACTCTCCCAAACATGATGTCTTTCTCCACGGATTGGTCCCTCCTGATTACATGTCCAAAATACAGTAAGATGTAGTCTAGCCATCCTTGCTTCCAAGGAGCACTCTGGTTGGTTCTTTTGGCAGTCCATGGTATATTCAATAATTGTCTCTTAAATATTTTATTTGTTGCATGGATCTTTAGATACAAGCAGCTGATTGTCTAATATCCATTTCTATCAAAATTAAACATAAATCTTGTTTTGTTGTGATAGGAACACTTAACATGAGATCTACCCTCTCAATAATTTTAAGCATACAATATTTTTGTTGGTTATAAGTTCAATGTTTTGCAGCAGGTCTCAACAGTTTATTCATTTTACTTGACTAAACTATTTGTCTTTTGTGTAATACTAAATCCTCATTTCCACCTTGCCCCAGTCCCTGGAAACCACCATTTCACTTTTTGCTTCTATGACTCTGACTGTTTTAAGTACTTCATATAAATGAAATCATGCAGTATGTGTCTTTCTGTGGCTGGCTTATTTCACTTAGCATGTTCTCAAAATTTAGCCATGCTATGTACTACTACACAATTTTCTTCTTTTTCCTAAGGCTGAAGAGTATTCCAGTGTATGTATATATCACATTTTCTTTATCCATTGATCTGTCAATTGGTGTCTAGATCATTTTGAATTTTGACTATTGTGAAGGGTGCTACAATGAGCATGGGAGTGCTAATATGCTTCTACCTCACAATTGCAACTCTTTTTTACAAGTATCCAGAAGTGGGATTGCTAGGTCTATATGAATACTTTTATTAATATTTGGAGAACCTTCCTCGTAGGTTTGCATTTTCACCAGTAATGTGAGAATTCTACTTTGTCCGCAGCCTCTTTTATTTTATTGATCATAGCTATTTTGACAGGTATGAGATGATATATCATTGTGGTTCTGATCTGTATTTTTAATGTATCTGTTGGTCATTTGTAGGTCTTCCTCAGGAAAATGTCTATTCAAGCCCTTGGGCTATTTTAAAAATTTAGTTATTAATTTTTTAAACTGTTGAATTGTAGTATATGTGTGTATATATATACACATATACACACATATTTTTGTATGTGTGTATATACATAGATATAGATAGATAATAACCTACATATGTTGTTTTTGTTAGATACCATTGAGTTGGGTCCAACACATAGCAACTCTGTATAAAACAGAATAAACCACTACCCAAAGTGTGGCATGCATAGGATATTTTTATGTTTGAGCCCATTGTTGCAGACACTATGTTTCTTCTCATTTTGAGTTGTGCCTCATCAGTAAAAGGAGGTCCCAGAGGCTTTACTCCTTTCCCATTATTAAGGTGTACTCTGCTTTCAGGAGGCACCTCTTCCCCAGTCATCTTCTGAATGACTTCCAGCCTGATGGGCTCATTTTCTGTCACTATATTTGATTGTGCTTCTCTGCTATTCATAGGGTTTTCCATGGCCAATTTTTTTGAGAGTGAGCTGCTGGGTCTTTCTCCCTAGTCTGTCTTGGTCTGGAAGCTCACCTGAAACCTGTCCACCATGGGGGCCCTGCTGGTATCAGAAACACTGGTGGCATAGCGTTCAGCATCACAAAAACACCCAAGCCCCCAGAGCTCAAAAAGCTGACAGGTATGTGGGAGAACCCACATATATGTATCCTATTTTAGAGGTTAAAAATTTATGATATATATGGCTTATAAATATTTTCTCCCATTCTCTATGATGCTTTTTCATTCTGTTGATGGTTTTCTTTGTAAAATTTAACTCTGAATTATTTAGAAAGCAGATAAACTTTGTTGCTGTGGTTATTCTATAGATAAGACTCCTGGGTTTTTGAAAGGGAAGCAAAAATTCAATATAGACAGACAGATTGAGAATACAATTTACAAATGATGTGCATGGAAGTCTCAGAATTCTTTGGGCTTTCTGGTAAAATATTTGGTTATTACTTTTCTTGGATACTCCTGATTCTTTCATATCTTCCACATGTTTTCTTTGGTAGCTTTGTGAAAACAATAGATAATCTCTCCTATTTTTGCAAGAATCAACTTGATAATCAAAGAACTAGTATGTCCCTAACTGATTTTAATCTTAATAATCAATTTTCATTGCAATCAAATCATTTATTTGATGAAGAAGAAATGATATTTAGCTTGACACTTCACAGAAAAAAGGTGGTAAGAAGTTTACAGAAAAGGAAATGATGAAAATTTGGTTCTTTCTCTCTCCACCTATTTTTATCCATCTATTTCTTATCTCTTTCTTGGTAGCTTTTTCCCCATTGATTTTATTGCACTTGACCTGAGACATTTTTTGAGACCTTAGCAAAGTTCAGCCTTTTCCCTTGGGTGACCTCACCATCTACTTCTTTTTAAGACAACTCATGTTCAAAGAGTGCATGAACCCCCCCTGAAAGTATCCACAGCCTCATTTTTCATTCCCCACCCTTCTACTTTTCCTGAATTGTTTACACTCTTGTGATTACTGACATCTGATCGTCTAATTTCTTCCCACTGATAACCATTCCTCTCACAACAATTATGAAGAGCACAAGAAAGAGAACACCATGTACTCAGTTCTGTCTACATTTTCAACTGTAATCATGAGGCTGCCTTGGGAGACTATAGCAGGAGAATAAGATGCACTTTCTTCTATGTTTGGCACAGGGCTAATGTTTGGATGGAAAAATATGTTCACTTTTCAACTGAGATCTACATTTCACATGTTTTTGATCATATAAAGTCAGCTGGAGAATGGACAGTTGATGGGTGCAGAAAAAATTGTATTCAACCACTATTTTACATTGCTAATCAGACTCGGTCTCTATAATAATTGAAAAATATTAAGCAGACATAAGAAATCATCCATTGCTGTGCTGGAAATTTGGAAATATACCTGAGGACTTAATAGAGATGAATTGAGTACCTTTTGAATATTTAAGCAAATTTTCATAATGAGCTCTCATTTTGGTGCCTAAAAAATATGATGAAGTAACATGTTAAAGTTATTTCTTCAGGAAGATTGATTTCACAGCTAGAAAGCTGTCTTTGTCTCTGTTTTTGATATGCCATTCCTAGAATCAAGCCAGTTATCTTCCATTTTGCATTTGTTATTTTTCCTTTTCCCCCTTTGAGTCTCAGTTAATATTCTAATGCTTCTAAGTAGCTAGGTTGATATGAAATCATGAAGGACAGATGTTATATGTTCCGCTGGGAAAACTGATGGACATATTCTGAACTCTGTTTGTCTCTCAAGCTGGCCCAAGAGTTCTTATTTAAGGGGCCTTTTACAATCTTTAAAGCATATCCACTGCTTATGATAAGATGTGTTCATTCATAGAAACATCAGAAAGCTGAGTCTTGATTGAGTTAAGGCTGATTGATGTCAGGCTTCTGAAGTGAAAAATGTGTTATCTTGCCTGAGATATTTCCTTCACATACTCTTTATGAAGTCATTATTTCCAAGACTTACCTCCTCTTGTGATCTTCAATCTACCTTCTTATCTGGTTGCCATAGATCAATGTTATATCACGCATAGATAGTGACTAGCCCATTTCTGCATTGTTTAGGCACTTGTTCAAAACAGTGATGCCTCCACTCAAATACAGAGGTCAGAAACAAGTTCATGGTATGTTTTTGTTTTTCTTTCCAAGTTTGGTTGCTTGGTAGGTGCCATCATGTTAGGTCTGACTCATAAAAACCCTCACAGGGTTTTCAATGGCTGATTGTTTGGGGATTTCTTTGGGTATGGATTGCCACATCTTGTCCTGTTTTCACGGTGCTGGGGATGAAACCTGGGTCCTCAGAGTGCAGAGCAGCTCTCTACCAACTGAGCTAAATCGTAGCCTGAAAAAACAGAATGAAGCACTACCAGACACTCTGCCACACCTGGCATTATTGTCAGTGCTTTTCTCCTATTCATATGGTTTTCAGTGGTGGGTTGTCCCAGGAGTGAATTGCCAGGTCCTTCTCCCTAGCCTGCAGCACCTGGTATTCACAGATCTCCCATCCAAGGACTAACCAGGCCAACCCCATTTAGCTTCTGAGATCAGGTGGGATTGGATGCTAGGGTGCTACACGCTGCAAATTCTTTCCAAGTAATGTTATTTTATTAGTAATTTTTTAGTGGATAACTTAATGGATTTCATTATCATGGTACGTTTTTTATTATTTCCAAAGGTACCCAGTCAGAGTAGGATAAAGGAGTGGAGAAGAGATATGCATGCAAATTTCTTACTTCTTTGGGTATAGTACCTAAAGATGTTTCCTCAGATGAGTGTATCTCTGTAGAGATTCATAGAATAACTTGCCCTTCCTTCATGTTCCTTGAAATATAAGAGAGAAGAGTAGCCTAATCCAGGTATATTTGGACTGTGGATATATCTTACCAAAGAAGTGAACCCAATTGACTCAGGAGCATCATGTGGTTCTACAGGTGAGGTCAGGGAATGGACCTCCTCAAATCTCCTTTGAAGATATGTTAAAATAACTTCCTCCATGGCGCAGTGGCACACGCCTATAATCCCTGCAAGTTGGGAGGCAGAAGCAGGAGGATTGCAAGTTCAAGGCCCGAGGCAGCTTGCATAATTTAGTGAGACTCTGTCTCAAAATAAAGAGTAGAAAATGGGCTGAGGGTGCAGCTCAGTGTTAGAGCACTTGCTTAGCATGTGTGAGGCCCTGAGTTCAACCCCCTAGTACTGTAATAAATAAATACATCAGTAAATAAAATAACTTCTTAAAAACCTAGCTTAATGCATTCAGGACTTTCATTTTTTTATACCTTTGAAAATAATTTCCCATTATTTCTTTTTGATTTACATGAGATGGTGTAAGACCATGATTTTTATGGTAGCTGTCTTATGCAAGTGCCCCCCTTAAGGTTCTGCTGGGTGAGTGAGGGTGTATCCCAGCTCAGTCTCCTTGTTTATCTGTGTAAAGATGGCAAATCATCAAGGGAGAAAGATCATTTGCATGTCTTTCTATATACAGTATGTGAATGCTCCAGAAGTCTATGCAAATTCAGTTTAATACACATGAATTTTGGAGGGGAAAAAGCCAATTTCTTTCTAATCTGTTGATTTTCTTTATTCTACTGAAACTATAGCCCATTCTATGCTTTTGGATTTCATAAGCAATCAAAGTCTCTGGGCCCTTTTTAAAAAAAATAACTAAAATCATCACATTAAGCTTTCACCAGGTTTTTATTTTGGATAAATATGTAAGAGATTCTGAAACAATATCAACAAGTTTGGGCACATTAGTAAAAACATTTTCTATTATTTATTTTAAAGCAGTTCAAGAGCTGGACTGCTTCATGGCCCAGCAGTGTTTCTCAGCTTCAAACACCAAAATAGCTACACGGCTGCTTTTTATCTGCTGCTACTTAAAACCAATCTCTGAATCATTTGTGGGAACCCGAACTTTCCCTGGGAGCCCACCGGCATCTAATTTCTGTATATGGATAAGTGAAAAAGGATAATTAGACTCAGTTCTTATTTCATCTCATTTCCTTATTTTCAACATTTCCTAAACTTCAGCAATCAAAATACCATACTTCTGGACCTGTTTATGTTTTGTTTCCATCTTCTTCAATGGCTGGGTATGGATTTTCCCTTTAAGAGACTTTCACAACATTTTTTCCATGCCCAGGAACTGCTGAATTTTTATGATGGCAGCCTGCCCGCCCTGCGCCATGGCTGCTGCTGGACAGAGCAGGACAGAGTGGTCTGGCTCTCCATCACAAGGCTGTCATCCCAACTTTTTTTCCTTCTACCATTGGTGTTTGAGCACATGTGGAAAGGAAAATCAGTACATGACTTTCTCTCTGCCTCATTTACTAGTTAACGTCCTGTTCTTCATGCACTGCAGGCAACTAAGGTCACCGAGAGATCTCACTGCTACCAAATTGTTACTTTACAGAAAATACTGATTTTTTTCTCCATTTATTGGTAAATGTTGGGGGGGGGGTGCAGACTAATACAGCATTGAATTTTTCCATCATGCTACTATAACATCAATTTAGGTTATACTTTTATCAACTTACAAGGTTTATGGAACCTTTTGACTAATATGTAATAAAACTCACATGCATATTTGGGAAAATACTCATTTTTATCTGCTCATTCTATCATCAATCCTGTTCTCTTCTCTTGTAAGATATTCTATGAATTTTTTATTAAAATTTTATTTTATTTCATTTTTAGTACTGGGATGTTGAACCTAATGTCTGGCCCATAATAAGCAAATGCTGTACCACTGAGCTGTACTCTCAGCTTTCACAGGCTACTTCTGGCCTTGAACTTGTGATCTTCCTGCCTCAGCTTCCTAAATTGCTGGCATTAGAGGAGTGTGCCTCAATGCCTGGTTGAAGCTACTTTCAATAGTAACTGGGAAAAAAAATTTAGATGTGATCAATATAATTGACTATCTATCTATGGTCTTGGGTGAATTCTTACTTTCTGTTTCAAAACTAGACTGTGCTCTTCAATACCTAAGAAATAATGAAATAAATAATGATATTAATAATACAATGTAGCATCTCATGCCAGAGCTTCCAGTACAGCCTGCCTCTATAGGTGGGCAGTGAATCTATATTTCTCTTAGCCCAGTCATCCTCAGAGGATATTGACAACAGGCCACTGTAACCACAGCGAAAATAAGGCACATAACAAAACTAAATGCTGAAAATATAGTTCATTTTCTCCCTTCCTTCCTTCCTTTCTTTCTTTCTTCTTTCTTTCTTTCTTTCTTTCTTTCTTTCTTTCTTTCTTTCTTTCTTCTTTTTTCTTCCTTTCCTTTCCTTTCCTTTTTGTTTTTTTCTTTTTGTTTTTTTGAGATAGGATCTCACTATGTAGCCCAAACTGGCCTGAACCTTGCTATATAGACCAGGCTAACCTTGAATTTGTGTTGACCCTCCTGCCTCAGCCTCCTGAGTACTGGAATTACAGACATTTGCCATAGGCCCGCCTGCAGCTGTAGCCCCGTGGCATCCGATCCCGTCAGATCTCGGAAGCTAAGCAGGGTCAGGCCTGGTTAGTACCTGGATGGGAGACCGCCTGGGAACACCAGAAGCTGTAGGCTTGGGAGAAGGACCTGGCAACCCCCTCCCAAAAATCAGTCTGCCATTGAAAATCCTATGCACAGCAGAGAAGCACTGACAATAGTGTTCCACCTGTTGGACAGAGGGTCGCTATGAGTTGGATACCGACTTGACGGCACCTAACAACAACTAACAGCCATAGGCCTGGTTGTCCAGTGCTTTTCGCCTGGGGCCACCCTTCACATGAGCACTCAGCCACATGGACTATTCAGGTGTCACAAACATTAAGGGAATTTCTTGAGCACTAGACTGTAGCAAATGGAATTCTAATATTTTAATATAAAAATCAAAAGGTGTTTGGGAAGTTTTTCTAGATATTTTCTGGGAACTATAGAGCTACTAATGGGTTTAATCTTTCAAAACTTATGCTTTTTGTTGTTAGCTAGGTACAGGGGATCTTCTGAATGTATGAGCTATAACTACCTCCTTAAAATATGTTCACAAACATGTTTGCCCCAGTATTGGCTGGAGTTTTAAGTAATCTGTGCAGATGATATAACTTTGCTTGCTGAAGGTAAAGAGAATTTGAAATATTTACTGATGAAGATCAAAGAACACAGCCTTCAGTATGCATTGCACCTCATTAACAAGAAAACAAATATCCTTACAAATAAGTAAGCACCTTCATGATAAATGGAAAAAAGATTGAAGTTATCTAGGAGTTTACTTTATTTGGTTCAACACCCCTGGAAGAAGCAGTCAAGGAATCAAGAGATGCACTGCACTGGGAAAAGCTGTTGCAAAGACTTCTTTCTAGGGTTAAAAAGTAAAGCTGTCACGTTGAAGATGAAGGTGCACCTGACTCATGCCATGTTATTTTCAATTGCATCATATGCTTGTGAAAGCCGGATGTTGAATAAGAGCACAGGAGAAGAATTGATGCTTTTGAATTGTGGTGCTGAAGATGAGTATTGAATGGTATCATGGACTAGCAATAGAATCAACAGAACCATTCTAGAAGAATTGCAGCCAGAGTACTCCTTGGAAGCAAGGATGACTAGACTGCGTCTGATGTATTTTGGACAAGTTGTTTACGAGGGACCAATGGTTGGAGGGGCTGGGAGTTAGCTCAGTTGGTAGAGCACTGTGCTGTAGTCGCTGAGGTCCTGAGTTCGATTCCCAGCACCGCAAAAATGGGAGAAGGGCCTGGCAATCCACTCCCAAGGCAATCCCAAAACAGCCATTGAAAACCCTATGAGGGTCGCTATGAGTTGGATACTGACTTGACGGCACCCAACAACAAGAAGAAATGGTCGGAGAAGTACACCCTGTTTGGGAGAGTGGCAGGTCAACAAATAAAGGATGGATTGACATAATGACTGAAACAATAGGCTTAAACATAAAAATTATCATGTGCATGGCACAGAACCAAGGAGTATTTTGTTCTGTTGTATGTAGGGTCATTGTGGGTCAGACTCCTTGAAGGCACCTAACAACAACAATGGTTAATGTGTAGACACACATCTTTATAATAAACGATCAACTTGTTTCCAAAGTAGTTCACTGTTTTTATAGTCTTATTAGCAACATATAAGAGTTTGCTCTATATCCTTGCCTTCACTCAATGTTGTCATTGTCACAATTATATGCATAGGAAGTATCATTGTTTCTAATTTGTATTTCGGTAGTATCTGTAGATATTGAACAAATGCTTCTTGTCTATCCCTATATCTTCTTTTGAGACTGTCTATTCAAATCTTTGATGTATTTTTTTATTGGGCCATTTGTCCTACTAGAGAATACTCACACACACACACATATACATATATAATTTTCTGGAGAGAACTCCTTGGAAATTATCTATCCTGTCTATTCTATCTCTCTGTTGATACGCTGAATGTTATTCTAGTTTCTAACTTGCCATTTTATTTTGTTCACAGTGTCTTTCAAAGGGAATACATTTTAAACTTTGATGAAGTCTTTATGATATACTATTTTTTTCTTTTATGGTTCATTTGTTTTGTGTCCTAAGAAACCTTTGCCTAGCCTGAGGCTGCAGACTTTTCTGTGTGTTTTCTTCCAGACTTTTTATATTATTCGATATACTTTACAGAATATTGCTACTTTATATAGAGCTGAGTGCTAGTTTAAGTTAGCCCTACTCCTAAGGATGGCCTTTCATAGATCTCCATAGAATGTCCTAAGTGATCAATAAGCTTCCTTTATAATGACTGGTCAAAATGAAGCTATCACCTGCTTAGAGAGCTCCAGAAATTATTGTTCTTTTCCAAGTGCCTTTTTTAAAAAAAAAATTGATCATGTGGAATTTTACGCTATGCATTGTCAGGTTAGAGTTCAGCCAGACTTAAGGAGATTCTTTTGTAGACTTCTGGAGTTATTTCCTTGAATAGCTTGCTCTTCACAGGTACTCAGTTGTGCAAATCCTGATTGCCTTTGCTTTTGTGAGCTTTGATCTCTCTCTCTCTCTCTCTCTTTCTCTCTCTCTTCTTCCTGTCTCCCCCCTCTCTCCCTCCCTTCCTTTATCTTTATCTCTCCCTCTTTCCCTTTTTCCATCTCTCCCTCTCTCCCCTCCCCACCTCAATGAGAATTCCTTTGTCTTCCTAGATAAACTTCTATGTGCTGTTTTCAGTAAGGCCTTCCAAACAGAAACCCAAAGGGATCAGAGAAGTCACCTCATTTGTTTTTTCTTTTTATGAGGACAACAGTCCTTCTCTGCCAGTTGCCCAATGTATGAAAAGCATTAAAACCCTACGTTTTTTCCTATTTTCTAGTTTTCTGTGATGGGATGGATAATTCCAATATGATTAGGGATGAAAATAGAAGTCGAACATAGGCCTTTAAAGTGGACTTTTAGGTAATTTTTGCTTATTTCAATGATTTTTTCTTTTATTCTTTTAAAGTGAATATGAAGTGAAGGAAAAGAGTTTGAATGAAAATATTTAAAAGAAAAAGCATTTAAAATGTGTTAACTATTGGGTAGCTGATGGTATCTTTGGCTAACAGCACTTCATGATTTTATTGTTGTTAGGTGCCATGGAGTCAGGTAGGACTCATAATGACCCTATGTACAACAGAGTAAAACTCTTTCCAACACTGTGCCATGCCCATTAATATAGCCACTATGTCAGTTAATCTAGCTGAGAGTCTTTTTTGTTGTTGTTGTTTACCCACAACTCTCCCAAACATGATGTTCTTCTCCAGGAATTAGTCCCTCCTGACATGTTCAAAATACGTAAAGACCCAGTTGAGCCATCTTTGCTTCCAAGGAGCACTCTGGTTGCACTTTTTCTAGGACAGATCTATTGGTTCTTTTGGCAGTCCATGGTATATTCAATATTCATCTCCAGCACCATAATTCAAAAGCATCAATTTTTCTTTGGTCTCTCTTATTTACTGTCCGACTTTTATAAACATATGATACAACTGAAAATACCATGACATGAGTCAGGCAGACCTTTATTTTCAATGTGACATCTTTACTTTTCAACACTTTAAAGAAGTCTTTTGCAACAGATTTTCCCAATGCAACACATCTTTGATTTTTTGATCACTTCTGAGGGTGTTGATTGTAGAACCAAGTAAGTCTAAGTCTTGGACAACCTCAATGTTTTCTCCACTTATCATGCAGTTACTTACTGACCCAGTTGCAAGGATATTTTTTGTTTTGTTTTGTTTTCTTGATGTTGAGGTGCAATCCATACTGAAGGCTGTATTCTTTGATCTTCACCTGTGTTTTAGATCTTCTTTACTTTCAGCAATCAAAGTATACCATGTCTAGCACTATTGTCAGTGCTTTTGGGCTGTTCATTTGGTTTTCAATGGCTGATTGTTTGGAGCGTAGGCTACTGGGTCCTTCTCCCAAACCTACATCATATGGCATTCCCAGACAGTCTCTCATCCAAGTACTAATCAGGCCAAACCCTTCTTAACTTCTGAGATCTGACAGGATCACATATCACACTGGTACAGGTGTAGGATCTTTTTTTTTTTTATTATTATAGCTGAAAATAAAATTGTTTTCATAGCCTTAGTAGTGTTTTTCAAAATTAAGATTAGAGAATTATAGAGAGAATAGGTGATTTGGCAATGGTTATGCAATTGAATTTCATTTCACAAAGTATTAACAAGTACTTAACAAAAGTATAATAATAATAATTATATATGTGTGTGTGTATGTATATGTGTGTGTGTTGTTGTTGTTGTTGTTGTTGTTGTTAGATGCCATTGAGTCAGTATCCGACGACTCATAGTGACCCTATATACAATAGGGGAAACACTATTGTTGTGCTTCTCTGTTGTTCATAGGGTTTTCAAAAGTGGACTGATTTTTGGGAGTGGGTTGCCAGGTTCTTTATATGTGTGTGTGTGTGTGTGTGTGTGTGTGTGTGTGTGTGTGTATAAAATTTTAAATTTCTCCTCAGTACTTCAAATATATGAGAAGGATCTGGTAGCCTACGCCCACTCCCAAAACAATCCCAGAGAAACAATCAACCATTCTCTATGTATAGCAAGGAAGCACTGACATAGTGCTGGGCATGGAACAGTGTTGGAGAGTGTTTCATATGTTGTACATAGGGTTGCTATGAGTCGGACCTGACTCCGAGGCACCTAATGATGACTTATATATATTTGTTTTCTTAATTTTCCCATATACTCTGTAAGATAGACTGTAACTTAGTACATTTTATCGATGAGTAAATTAAGGATTAGAGAGATTTCTAAAAAATTTCCTCAACTTACCCAAAGAGGAAGGGTAAAGCCTGTAATTTTACTTGTCTAGTCTCATTCCGGACCCTGATTCTATAACTACTGTAACTGTTTTTTTATTGGCTGTCCAATGTACATCATACTAGGCAAAGTTGAGTAACATTTTATTTAGTTTTGATCATCAGTGAGCTCACGAGTGGTTGGAAGGAAGACAGACATGTGAACAAATTACCATAAACACAAGAAGGGCTAGAATGAGAGCATATGTGTGAATGGGGGCAAAGGCAGGATCTTGCAGAGCAAAGGAACATGGTCTTCAAAAATATCAGAATGAACAAGGAAGGAGATAAAGCATGGAGAAAGATTGTGGAAGGAGATGATACTGGGGAGACAGAGAGCCCAGGTGATCTACTGAACATCATTACCGAGTAGAATAACCACTACTTGACCTTGTTAGAGAGGAACAGGGCAGCTTTTCAGCTATTTAAAAGGATTCTATCCACTAAGAGAAAGGCAAAATACACAACCAGTAATGCAAGAAAAATATTTTTTACCACTAGGCAAATAACTTGATGTGGAAGCCTGAGGGAACAAATGTTCATCCAATCTGGGGAGTAGGGTAGAGATCCCTTGGGATAATCTTGAAAGTGAATAGAGAAGTAATAGGTGGCCCATTAGTTCCTCTTTGGGCTCCATGAACTGTATTGTGCGAGGGTGCTATGACTGCAGACTATGAAAAATAAAGCATTTGCATTGATCATATTTGGTCTGAGGGGATCTGGCTTTTTGCCCACATTTTGAATTTTCCAAAGCTGGATGCATTACAGTTCCTAAACTCTTTTCAAAGTAGTCAGTGTTATGTAAGTTGAGATTTTTGAATCCTTTACGGCAACTTGAAAAGTCTTCAGCATATTTGTAAAAAGAGCCCATTCCTAGACATCATGTTTATTTCTCAAGTTGTGGCACTATTTTTAAAATTAGGGACTTCAAAATAAGCCATTACAGAATGCGTTCCTCAGGCTTATGCAAAACCATGACGCAGAGAAATCATTGGATTTGTGGGGAGGGGGAGAGAACAGCAGCTCAATTTAAAATTTTGTTAACAAATATTATGATTCTGTTATTTAGCAGTTGGCTTCATTTGGCATTTGGAAATTTTCCTCAAATGAGAGAAAATATAGCATATTAAAATTTATTTATATAATAAACAAATTCGGTTGAAATATGACCAATATATTTAACCAAACCTAAAACAAGGAGAGAATATATCCTAAAGACTGATAATATTGTAGAAAATATTTATAAACATACAAAATATTTTATTGATTTTCCAGAAAATTCTGTGCCTATTTCTGTCTGTGGTATGTTTTTAAAAATGAGTCATATTTAAAATAATTATTCAGATGTCTTTTATTTTTCTTGTGATTCAGCATGGATCCTACTTGTAATGTTTCAGAACACTGTCTAATCCTATTGAGGCTGAAATCTCGGGCTTGTGTTAGTCTCTTTCCTCTCACTGTATGTTAGCTAGCTAATTTGTATGTGAACCTGTTTTTTTTTTAAACATATAATTTATACTCTTTTCCTATCATGAGTGTGTTGACTTCTATCTTAGAAGAATGAGCTGCTAAATCTATGGGTTTATGAAAGAGTGAAGGAAGGGTGAGTTTGTAAGGTGAACTCAATACCTTCTTGCAGGATAAATTTTTAAGTACATGTGGAATTTAAGATTAGTAGAACTTTTGAAACTGATGAAGGAAATCTCACATACTGAGGACTGTTGCTGAATTTTCATAATTTATATGTGTGAATTTATATGCCTTTGTTAAAGATGTCTTCAATTCTCTTTTTGTTCTGTGATTGTAAAAGTACTTATTGATATATGTTTAGGCACAGGGTAGCAAATAGTTAACAGGATAGGCTGGCTTCTTTTGGGATATTGTCATAATTCTTTGGGAGTCATGGAGAACAAAGGGTTCCATGAATTACTTAGGAATTAAAGTCACAATCTTTGAATTGGAGCTCAAGTGTAATTGAAGGTGAATGCTTATTAGAATCTCTTTCTCTGAAACAAACAGGAAACTGTTGTTAACATTATCCAAGAACTGAAAAGATGGCACAGAAAGGACTGGGGGACTATATCTCTACCATACTTTAGCAATGAGCCCATCCTTGTAGAACCTCTGTCTGTGCGAATAGGGCTCTTTCTGTAGAATTTCTCCCCAGCTCTTACTCACTAGGCAGCTTGATCTTCATTTGATTTCCATAGTAGATTTCTCTATGAGGAAGAGAATGTGTTGAACAGCCAACATGAATATCCATCTGCTTGGCAGTCAGAGCCTTGTAAATTACTCTGCTGTTTCTTTGACACGAATCAGTCTCATGTGAGTTTGAGTTGCATAAGCTGGACATTATTTTGTGATGTCTGGTTACACTGGCAAAGCTGATTATACAATGTCATCTTAACACATACATAACCAAGAAGACAAAATTCTAGGATACAGAAGGATAACTAAAAATTTCTTCTATGTACTCTTATCCATACATCCCTTCTCCCCAGTTATCAAAGTAACATGGCTCATTGTATAATCAGAGAAAGCCATTGAATAAACAGTTGTAATTAATCATATAAACCTTTGAGGACCACTGTAGGCAGACATCTTTCCTTCTATTCTTCTTTATGCATAAATTCCATGGTTCAAAGTATATAAAACAGTTTATATTTACTGAATATTTCTGGTATGCTATGAATTGTTTAAGTAGTTCATGTGCATTAATTTATTTTAACACCCAAACAACATTATGAGGTGGGTAGCATTATTATTATGCAGGAATGAATTCTCAGGCATATAGATTTTTAAGTAGTTTGCTCAATATCACAAAGTCAGTAGTAGAGCTATAACTTAAACAAGGATGTTCTAACTTTACAGTGCACAATCTTAACCATCATTATGCCATTATATATTACCTATAATCAGCACCCTGCTATTTTCAGTTCACATAAGTTAACACACTATATAATCATGAACATTAGGTAGCCTTCATGACTGTCAATTAATTGCTTATAACTATGTAACTCTTAACTTGATTTTGCCCAGAGAAGATTTACTTAGCTAAGTAATGAAATATTTTCCTTCCATTGGTGATAAAACTTTTAATACATCAAATGTAGAACTGAATCTTATGGAATACCTAAATTCTCAGTTCTATAACTCCTTAATATTCTTAAATGATAATAAATATTATGTTAAGTCATTGAAAATTTACTTGAGAAATAGAATTATAAACATCATCTAATATTATCACCTAGGTTGGATATTAGCTGAGATTTTCTCAAGGCAAGAAATGATAAATGAAATTGATCTAATAAAAGGACTATGATACTGTGACTTGTTCTTTAAAAACTCTCCTTCAGAATGTAAACTAATGTACTATATATAATGTACAAATGTTCCTTATCTGATCTGGGGATTTTATCCATTCTTTTAGTTCAGCTCCACATCCAGAAATGATGGTCAAAGGAATTTTGGGCAAGGGTTTGGCTTTCTCTTTCAAGTACAGATCCCAAAAAGTTCATATCTGTGTACAATTTTCATCTCCTTTTATTCCAAAAAGTATATTTGTTTGAGTACGGAAATTGAGAATAAATTAAACAAGAATCCAATGATTTTTTTCTTTAAAAAAGAAAACAAAACCACCAAAAATTAGCTTTCATTGAGATATTATTTACATCATTTTTATGGCAATTGTTTTGGAAACCAAGTCTCATTTTGTTGCCCAGGTTGTTCTCCAACTAATGACCCTTTGCCTCAACTTTCCACATAGTTGGCATTACAGGCATCTGCCACATGCCCACGTATAAAGTAAATATTTATCACTATAGATTATTCAACTTTAGACTGTATGTTTAGATAGAAGGGTGAGCTTTGTTGAGCTTGGAAACCACTGGATTATTAATATAGCAGAAGATACTGGACAGCTGCATTAAAGTGACATTGAGAAATGTGTTCCTCAGACTCTGGGTGTCTTGGATTAATAGTAGGCATTCTATCACCAAAGGAGAATGCAAAATTTCGAACCAAGGATATGGATCTAAAAACATGATTCTATATTAAAAATTTTAGCTTTTTCTTTATTTAGTGGTTTTTAAAATTTTTTTCATTTTTGTTTCTTTTCTGATTAATGAGCACTTAGAAAATAAAGCAGTGATCTTTAGGGGATGTCCAGAGTACATTAGATTAAATCTGTTCAAGTTTGTCATATTTTCACTTCTATCCTTTTCCTTCCCTCCATCTTTCCTTCCCTTTGCCCTCCTCCATTTTCTTTAAAATAGTATAATAGTGATAGATTAAGAAAAAATGTTAAGATAGTGTACTTATTTATACAAGTGTTTTCATAAAGATCTCATGATATCCTTGTAGGTAAGAGAAAGTGATGTGCATAAAATAATCATATAGTGGAAAAAACAAACCACTGTGGCTAATTTTTGCAAAAAAAAATCCATTTGGAGGAAGCTTCGTTTCTTAGTTCTTCCTTGCATTGAGTCAAAATATGACTCTTGCAGGCCTCCAATCATTAATTTTAGCAGTAATGGTCTGTAATGTTACCCTGAGACCAGCTCCCATGGACTTGGGCTCCAGGAACATCTTGCACCTAGCTGGCCCAGGCAGAGTTAGGCTGATGGCCCCACAGTAGGGCCTGTAGAGGATTAAAATCATGTCTTTTCCAAACATTAAGGTGTAAAACTGGAAATCAATAACAAGGAATTTCAGAAAATACAAAAAAATACATGGAAATCAAAGAACATGCTTCTGAACAACCAATGAGTTAATGAAGAAATTAAAAAGAAAATTTAAAAAATCTGAAGACAAATGAAAATGGAGGCATGACATACTGATCGATTTGTGATTCAGTAAAAGCAGTTCTAAGAGGAAAGCTTTTAGTAATATACATCTATGTTAAAAAGAAGAAAGATCTCAAACAACTTAATGTTACCTTGCAAGAAACCAGAAAAAAGAAGAACAAAGTTAGTAGGAGAAAGGATATAATAAAAATCAAAGCAGAAATAAATGAAATAGATATGAGAAACAATAGGAAAAGTCCAGGAAACCAAGAGTGGGTTTTTTGAAAATAAAAGAAAAATTGACACACATTTAGAAGGTGAGTACACAGATAAATAACATCAGAAATGAAAGAAAAGATATGACAATGGATACTTCAGATATACAAGTAGTTGTAAGAGGCTTTTATATATGCCAATTATATGCCAATAACTTGTATAACCTAGAAGAAATAGATACACTCTTGGACACATATAATCTACAAAGAATAAAGAAGGTAGAAATAGAAAATCTGAATAGGTCAATAATAAGCAAGGAGATTGACTCAGTAATAAAAAGCTTCCCATCAAAGAAAAGCCCAGGACTTAAAGAAAAACTAAAACCAAACCTCTTCAAATTCTTTCTGAAAAATTGAAGAAGAAGAATTATTTCCACACTCATTTTATGAGGCCAGGATTATTACCTGGATCTCCAAGCCAGACAAAGGCACTGAAAGCATAAGAAAATAAAGTTACAGGTCAACATCCCTGATGAGAAGGGTTTTGAAAATTCTTAATAAAATACTAGTAATCAGAATACAACAGCATTTTACAAGAATCACTTGCTATGACCAAGTGAGACTTACCCCTGGGGTGTAAGGATTGTTCAAAATACATGGCTATAAATCTGATACACTATATTAACAGAAGGATGGACAAAAAATCATGTAATAATGTCAATAGGTTCAGAAATAGCATTTGATGAAATGCAACATTCTTTCCTGGTAAAATCTCTCCACAAGTTAGGGATATGTACATAGATTCAGCTCAACATGACTGTAGTCTTTTTGAGTCATAACCACTATGATAGCCTCAGAATAGCCCTAGCCAGTTTTTCCTACATAGTTTCCCAGCAAATAATAATAGATAAAACCATTAGAGTGGTATGTGGAGCTTTACAACAGGATCCTGGCTCCTGGGATATGCCTGATTCTTTGAGATTAGCTTAATATAAACCAGGTAATTTCCAGCTAGGATGAAATCATTTTTGCCCTAACCCATAAAGATGTCCCTCTTTCTGACCCAAGTTGGAGGGATGAAACTTGTCTCACTGCCACCTAGAACCTTACTTCCTTGAGTAGGTTTTACTCAAAATAAAATAAATTTTACTTTGTGCAATCCCAGATCTGTTTGTCTCTTTCTTTGGTCTCTCACTGCCTGGGGGCTGGTCCTTATACATTAGGCCTGGTTTGTTTCAGAGCAAGAAGGAATATACCTTGACACAGTAAAGACCATATATGGTAAACTTGTAGGTAGATTCATACTCAATGGTAACAAGTTGAAATCTTTTCCTCTAAGACCAGGAGTAAAGAAAACACACAGGCTCACTACTTCTGTTCAATACAATATTAGAAGTCCTAGCCAGAACAATTAGGCAAGAAAAGAAAATGTGTCCTAGTTGGAAAAGAAGATGTAAAGTTTTTCCAGTTTGAAGATGATATAACTTTATATGTACAAAACTCTAAAGACTCTACAAAACAAACAAAAATGGTTAAAACTAACAAACGAATTCAGTAACATTGCAGGATCCAAAATCAACATACAAAAATCAGTACCATTTCTGTATAATAGCTACCATCTATCTAAAAAAGATATCAATAAAATAATCCTGTTTACAGTAGCTACAACCAAAATAAAATACTTAGGAATAATTTAACCAAGGAGATTAAAGACTGAAAACTGCAAGTTATTTCTGAAAGAAACTGAGGAAAACACAAAAATTGGAAAGATATTTTGTATTCATGGATTTGAAGTATTGTTAAATGTAGTGTAATCTACAGAGTCAATGCAGTCTCTGAAAACTTCCAAAGACATTTTTCACAAAAGTAGGATAAAATCCTCTCCTATTGTATAGAATCTTACAACACTCAGAACAACTGAAACAATTTTGAACAAAAAGAACAAAGCTAAAGACATCTCACCACTTGGCTTCAAAAAATGCTGCAAGTTTATAGTAATCAAAACCAGGGTTTCCAATCTGTGAAAATTGTGTTCAGGTGTGGATTCAATATGTTAAAATTTATGGGGTTTTTGTTTGTGTTTAACATTTGAATCCTATGTGTAGATAGATGAATAAACTTTAATTTTTTTTTTCAAGTTTTAAATAGCTAATGATACAAAAAACAAAAGCTGAACTGGAACCCATTTTTTTAACTGGGTTTGAGAAAAAAACTAAAAACAAAAAAAACAAAAAAAAAACAAAAAAACACTTAAACCAGAACGGGTCCAGAGTTAGGTTCTGGTTCCATTTGAAGCCCTACTATCTACATAAAGGATTTAAACCTGAACCCAAACTGAACCTGAACCCCCTAAATTTTAACATCTTAAACCTGAAGTCAAGTCTGAACTCATTTTTTGTGAGTTTGAAGCCCTGATCAAAATTGTGTGATATTGGCATTAAAAAAAATAAAGACATATAGACCAATAGAACAAAATAGAGGTTCAGGAAATAAATCCACACATTTAAAGCCACTTGATTTTGGACACAGATGCCAAGAACATACAATAGGGAAGGGATAATCTTTTCAATAAATAGTCATGGGGAAACTGAATATTCCCATGTAGAAGAATGAAATTGGATTTTTATCTCAGATGATATATAAAAGTCAACTGAAAATGGATTGAAGATTTAAAATTGTGAAACTACTAGCAGAAAACACAGGAGAAAAACTCTATGATATTGTTGTGGGCAATGTTTTTTTATATTATTCAAAATCATAGGCAACAAAAGTAAAAACAGACAAAAGGGATTACTTCAAACTGAAAGGCTTATGCACAGAAAAGGAAATACAAGAATGAAAAGACAATCTATGGATTGGAAAAAACATTTGCAAACTATGCATCTAATAAGAGATTAGTACCTAACATATGGGCTGGGATTTAGCTCAGTGGGTAGAGCACTGCGCTGCAGTCTCTGAGGTCCCGAGTTCGATTCCCAGCACCGCAAAAATGGGAGAAGGACCTGGCAATCCACTCCCAAGGCAATCCCGAAACAGTCAGCCACTGAGAACCCTATGAGGGTCGCTATGAGTCGGATACCGACTCGACAGCACCTAACAACAACAACAACAACCTAACATATGTGGCTGGGATTTAGCTAAATGAGCTAGAGCACTACTCTGCAGTCTCTGAGTTCCCGAGTTCGATTCCCAGCACCATAAAAATGGGAGAAGGATGTGGTAATCCACTCATGAGGCAATCCTGAAACAATCAGCCATTGAAAACCCTATAGGGGTTGCTATGAGTTGGACACGACTCAGTGGCACCTAACAATAATAACAACAACCACTTAACATATGTTAAGAACCCAAACATCCTAATAGCTTCAAAACAAATAACTCGGTTAAAATAATGGCCATTGAGCTTCAATAAATATTTCTCCTAAGAAGACAATAGTTATATGAAATGAAAATATTCAACATCACTAATCATTACAGAAATGTAAATTAAAATCACAATGCAATATCATCTTCTGTCTGTTAGAATGGCTATTAACACAAAAGGAAAAAAAGTGTTGATAAGTGGAGAAGAGAGAATCCTTGCATACTCTTAGTGGGAATATAAATTGTAAATTAATACAGCCATTATGAAAATGGTATAGAAGCTCCTTGAAAAGTTGAAAATAGATCTATCATGTAAACTAGAAATCCCACTACCGAATATATGCCCAAAGGAAATGAAATTAGAATGGTGAATAGATATCTGCAGTCTTATGTTCATTGCAGCATTATTCACAATCGCCAACATATAGAAGGAACCTAGGTGTCCGTTAATGGGTCACTAGATAAAAAAAAACATGGTACTTATATATGGTGAAATTCTATTCAGCCCTGAAAAGAGAAGGAAATTCTGTCATTTGTGACAACATTGATAAAACTAAAAGACATTATGTCAAGTGAAATAAGCCAGACACAAAAAGATAAATACTGCATGATGCCACTAATATTTTGAATCTAAAAGGGTTCAATTCATAGAGAGTAGTATGGTGGTTATAAGGGGCTGAGGGTGTTGAAAGATTAGGGAAGTGCTAGTCAAAGGATACAAAATTTCAGTTAAATGGGAAGGATAAGTATTTCTTGGTGACTATTGCTACCAATACTGTATTCTGTTTTGAAAATTGCACGTTGGGTGTGGTGGCTCATCCCTGTAATCCCAGCACTCTGGAGGCTGAGGTAGGAGGATGGATGTGAGTTTGAGCACAGCCTGGTCTACACCCATGAAATATGTAGGGTAATTCATTTGTTGATTAGCTCAAATGAGCCATTCTACAATGTATGTACATTTCAAAGCAGCATGTTGTATGTGATATGTGCAATGCTTTTTCAGTACTGGGAACTGAATCAAGGGCCTTGTACATACTTTTCAAATGCTCTACCACTAATCTGCTTGCAGCTGTAGCATTGTGGTGTCCTATCCCATCAATTTTAGAAGCTAAGCAGGGTCAGGCCTGGTTAGTACTTAGATGGGAGACTGCCTGGGAATACCAGATACTGTAGGCTTGGGAGAAGGACCTGGAAACCCACTCCCTCCAAAATCAGTCTGTCATGGAAAACCCTATGAATAGCACACTGACAATAGTGTTTTACCTGTTGTACATAGGGTCACTATGAGTGAGATACCGACTCAGCAGCATCTAACAACAACATCCATTAAGCTGCACCTCAACCCATTTTTAAAATTGAGATATGATCTCACTAAATTATGCAGGTTGCCTCTGGCCTTGAACCTGAGATCCTTCTGCCTCCACTGCCAAAGTCGATATGTACAACTTTTATGAATTAAAGAAATTGAACTAAATTTAAAAGTCTAGGTGGTAGATCCTTGCCAGAAACAAGTAATTTAAAGGAAATTTGGTTTTTATTTTCTGATGGTTGTTGTTGTTAGGTGTCCTCGAGTTGGTGTCTGACTCATAGCGATCCTATACACAACATGGGTAACACTATTGTCAGTGCTTCTCTGCTATTCATAGAGTTTTCAATGGCAGATTATTTTTTGTGAGTGGGTTTCCAGGTCCTTCTCCCAAGACTACAGCACCTGGTGTTCCCAGGCAGTCTCCCATCCAAGTACTAACCAGGCCCGACTGCTTAACTTCCAAGATATGACAAGATCGGATGCCACAGTGGTAGAGCAGCAGGCTTTCTGGTGGGTAAGAATCAAATAACTAGTTGGTTTCTTTGCGTGATTTTGAATGATTCTAATATAATATTGCATATCATTTCTTAAATTTCTATTTTGATTTCAATTATGTTTTAATCTGAAGTCCTCAAGTTGTATATTATGCATTGCTCATGGTGCCTAATGATTAACTGGCATCATTAGCTGCATTATATCGGATTTTCTACTAAATGTTTTCTAATGGCATCTACATGTGTACAAACACCTTGTTTTTATGTCCCATAGAGTCAAGTCTTACTCATAGTGACCCTATGTACAAAAGAATGAAACACTTCCCAACACTGACAGTGTTTCTCTGCTGTTATTAGGGTTTTCAATGGCTGATCATTTTGGAAATGGTCTGCCAGTTCTTCTCCCTAGTCTGTCTTAGTCTGGAAGCTCAACTGAAACCTGTCCACCATGGGTGGCCTGCTGGTATTTGAAATACTTGTGGCATAGCTTTCAGCATCACAGAAACAGGCAAGCCCCCACAGCAAGACAAGCTGACAGACACATGGAGGTGTGTAAATACTTAGATTAAAAAGATAGTTGGGTGTTTCTAAGTGTCTCAAAATTTGAAATATTGAAGTGACTTTTAAACTAAACCCTGTTAGAGTTCTTGAAACAAATCTCAAAAGCTATGAAGGTGAGTATATACATATATCCAATTAGACTATTCGTTGAATCAACTATTATTATGGCAGCTGTTAACATTCTATGAAACTAGTAGAAAAATAAGGTCTCATTTTTGTCAAAGTAGTTAATTATTATAGATGAAATTTTATATATGTATCAGAAGAGCACATCTATAATATGATATATGCATTCATTCCTGAAAAACTAAAATGCTTGTTTTGTAAAACTGTACACTAAACATGAACAACATTTTGTGGGGAAAGATGACTGGGGCAGACTGCACAAAACCTATGCTATTTTATAACCAGGTCACTAATGAAAGTAATTATTGGTACTTGAGATAACTTGGACTCTAAAAGGCAGTAGCTCAGCATGCCTGGTGCTGCTTCTAAGACATGAAAAATGCTCTGAATAAGTAGAATGGAAATGGTGACTTATGGGTACTGGGGCAATGCAAATGGAAGAGGAGCTCTGATCTGTGGGCTGCTCAGAGGATGGGGACAGGAGGAAAGTAGTGCCAAGAACAAGAAGCAACACAAAGTAGTGCATGCTCCTTTTTGGAAGGAGACCCTGGATACAGAGTTTAATTTTTTTTTTTTTGAATAGAGCTGAAAGTCCTTCTACTTCTCCTATACACTAGCTGAGGGATTTATTTCCCTTTCTGCCGAAGGTCATGATTCTGTTACTATAATCTATGCTAGCAAGCACAACCTCCATGTAGAAGCTAGCTGACTTTATAGAAATTTGGTTTGTAGCCCAGGATTCTTGAAACTTTGTTGTTGGGAGGTGCCATTGAGTCAGGTCCAACTCATAGCAGCCATCTGTACAACAGAGGAAACACTCCCCAACACTGTGCCATGCAGTATTGTCAGTGCTTCTCTGCTATTCATAGGGTTTTCAATGGCAGATGTTTCAGGAGTGGATTGCCAAGTTCTTCTCCCAAATTGATTTAATCACTGAGACCCAAATCGTATAAACGTTGTTGTTGCTTTTAGGTGCTGTCAAGTCGGGTCTGACTCATATTGACCTTCATAGGGTTTTCAATGGCTGATTGTTCCTGGAATGGATTGCAATGTCCTTCCCCCATTTCTGAGGTGCTAGGAATTGAACCTGGGTCCTCAGAGAATGTTGAGCAGCACTCTACCAACTGAGTTAAAACCCCAGCCCCCTTAAAATTTTAGCACATATAAAAATTGCCTGAATAATTTCTTAAAACAGATTTCTAGGCAACATTTCTGACTAACAGCAGGGCAGCTGATGTTGTTGGTTGCATAGATCTCCCTTTTGAATGGCAAGGTGGCTGGCTACAGAGCAGATACACAATGCTGTCTCTTCCTTCATATGGGAACTTCTTTGTTGATGGAAATTGTGTTAAATACTGGATTCATGAATGCAGACCAAAGTATCTCACTAAAATGCTTTAATGAAGTTTCTCCTGTGTTCCATATGAGTAAATTTTCTTGGACAGGCAATTCTGGATAGTGATAGACCCTGATACACAATGATGCAAAATTACAAATACTACTGCTTCAATAGGGTTCCCCCATGTTACTGATTTGGGTTCTGCAAAAACAACTATTCAAAGTAATAGTTATATGTGTTTGTGTATGTCCACCACCCACTACCAAGTAAACATGATGTGTATATATATATATGTATATATATATACACACACACACACACACACACAAACACACACACACACACACACACACACACATATAGTGGGTAGTGGGTGGTGGACATACACAAACATATATATATCCAAAAGTTTTTAGAAAAATTTACTGAGTTTAGCTAGCTCAATTTAGTCCATGGGCTGAATACGGTTGTATATCTGGCTGTGTTTTTCAAAACTTGTGAAAGAATTATTTCTTGTATGCAGAGGTCTTCATCTGTGTTTTTGGGGCTAAACTTTATATAAAGCATAAGTTCACATGGTGTATTTCCATTACATACACATTCACTTCATGTCTTTGGGCTTCCTATGTCAAATCTGGCAATAAAGGGATTG
The DNA here is from genome assembly GCA_007922755.1 of Pedetes capensis. NCBI lineage: Eukaryota > Metazoa > Chordata > Mammalia > Rodentia > Pedetidae > Pedetes > Pedetes capensis. The sequence continues at coordinate 51,643 of VMDO01008569.1, forward strand.
GCTACATTATTCCTAAGTTCTCTTTTTATTGAAATATCTATTGGTCTGAAATTTGTAAGCTAGCCTGGTGGGAATCATTTAAAAACAGAGGCCAAAATGCTTTTGTTTTTCAAACAATTTTCCTCATGAATTGAGTGAATTGCTTTCCTCATCTTTTCATTCTGTCTTTTCTTTCCATGTGCCATGGATGCCCCTGAAGAAAAGGATATTATTTATAGCAACAAAGAATATTTTTTAAAAAGTAGATAATGAGGATTTGAAATACCTGCTGCATTTCTCTTTAGAAACAATATTGAATTAGGAAGTCAAGAAATACAGAAGTTCCAAGCATGATGGTGCACACCTGTATTCCTAGGGACTCAGAAGCAGAGGCAGGAGGATTGCAAGTTTGAGACCAGAGGCAGTCTGTGTAACTTAGTGAGACCCTGTCTCAAAAAGTAAAAAAATGGGCTGAGAGTACAGCTCAGTGGTCCAGTGCTTGCAAAGCATGCAAGTGCAAGGCCCTGGTTGCAACCCCCAGTACTGAAAAATAAATTACGGAAGCTTTAATATCAATATATAAAAACAGAGCATTGTTTGACATTCAATAATGGAGACAAGTACCAGTGTACAGCAAATAGAAGGTTGGCCCCTGGAGTACCACACATGCCTCTCCAATCCAGAATGTGTGTTTATTCTTTCGTTCACTCATTCAACAATTACTTATTTTTTAAAATTTTTATTTGTCTCTGCTTCCATGAGTTTGACTTCTTAATAACAATTGTTTATTGAGTAACTGTATGTGGCTGGCATCCTATGAGTGGCAAGAATGCATTGTTGAGCAAAATAGGAGACAGGTATTTGCTCTTATAGAGTATCTGGTGAGGGTAGGTATAAGTAAACATTATTCCAAAAATCACACAGTATATGTAAAAATGTGAGCTTCTAGTTGGTACTTCCAGGACCAGTCACCTAGGTTTGCATGAAAAAAAAAAAAAAGCTGTTGGCACTTTAAATGACAGTAAACCTACTTCTAAAGTTGCTTTTTATTTCAGGAAAGGCCCTCCAGAGAAATTTATAAAGTGACCTAGAAGTAACCTCTGCACTAGCTACACTTGCATAGTTATCCTGCTGCCCCACCTTTTATGGAGACCCAGAAGTGAACTTTGCTCATTTTAATACTAAATTCTCCACCAGAGATATTCTTGTCCATGACCTTGTTTTGGACATGTGAAGTTCAAAGGGCATAACATCAAACTGAGCATGCCCAGGAATGTGCCAGTCTCTACATGTGATGACCAGGCTTTCCTGCATGAATCTATATGAATTCTTCCAATAAAAGCCCCTTGCTTTGTTTGCATGGAGAAACACTGCTTTGGGAATCCTCCCTAGTGATTTCCTTACCTATATAATTAATATATCTCTTTTCAAGCTTTTATCTCTTCTTGCTTAGCAACTTTGCCCTCACCACGAGGCAAACTCATTGCATTTGGTTTTAAAAGGATGACTATGATAAATCCTACAGCAGAGCAGTCCCTGTACTCTCCCTACTACTTAGGACAGCATTTGCTTCTGTTGTCTAGGCTGGCCTAAAACTCTCAATCCTCCTTTCTTAGCCTCTCAAATGCTGGGATTACAGGTGTGCACCACCATACCCAGCAGTACATGTACTATCAAAGAATCAATGAAGGGGGTTTGATTTACTCTTAGAGTTCAGGAAAAATTTTATGAGAAGCTGAGATCTAAAGGAAGATGGAGATGAACTGAGTAATAAGTATTGGTGGTGGAAAGTTTTCCAGACAAAGAAATAGTATCTAAAATGTCTTAGTGGAGAATATTCAAATAATTGAAAGGTCATTGGGATTTAAGTTTTACAGTATTTCAAAAGCCTAATGGTAACTTGGGCTATGGTAGTGGTATCCTTATTAACATATATAGAAGTAAGTGGATTTAGAAAAGTTAGGACTTAATGGTAGAAAAATTGTGGGAAAGAAGCAAGAGGGTGATGTCAGGGGTATTTTCTAGGTTTCAGATTTAATTATATTGTTATTGTCATGATTTATTTTAAATAAGGACCTTGGAAAGAGAACTAGATATGAGGTTGGGTTTGGACATTGCATTAGCCAGCTGGTGTATCATTGTAGTAGAGAAATAAACCAAAGAAAACTTAAGAGAGGAAATATTTATTGGGGCCTCATAGTTAGAGGATCACAATCCATAATGGCAGCAGGGCAGGTGTGGTGAGGGCAGGCAGTAGGACCTATGGCAGACAATCTCTTCATATCTTGGCAATCAGGAAGCAGAGTGCAGAGAGTGAGAGAGTGATCAGAACCAGATGTCCAGGGCAACAGCCTCAAAAGGCCTGCTGTATTAATATACTTCTGCAAAGCTTAGGACCTGCCTCCTGAAGTTCCACAGTCTCCACAAGTAATGCCACAACCTGGGGACCAAACTTTCAAACATGTAACCTTTGGGGGATATTTAAGGCCTGAATCATAATACTCCACTCCTAGTCCCCAAAGGTCATGGCCATCTCATAATGAAAAATGCATTTAGTCCCACTTCAAGAGTCATCAGAGTCTTAAGAACCTCTATCGTATTTAAAGTCCAAGTCTAAAGTCTACACCGAGACTCAAGGAAAGTTAGTTGTGAACCCCTGCAAAACAAAAGACAGGTTACATACTTCTAATATATAATGGCACAGAATAAGCATTGCCATTCCAAAATTGAGGAAGGGGGGCACTGAAAGGAAAGATGGGTCCATAGCAGGACCCACTGGACACACAAGTCCTGTGGCCCCATGTCTGGCATCTGGAAGATGTGACATCATCTGGCATCATCTAGGCTCAAACAGTCTTGGGAAACTCCATCCCCATGACCTTCTAGAGCTGGATCCACCCACTGCTTGCAGCTTTCTTTGACAGATGTTTTACATTGCTGGCATATCAAACATCTTGGGGTATCCATTGCTTCCTAAGCCCCACCCTCAAAGCTTCATGCATTACCTTTTCAGATGCTCTCCATGGGACATGGTACACATTGCTTAGCCTCTCAAGCTATCTTCTGCAACCTTGGTGGCATCATCTGTAACCCCTTGACTCTTGCATTTTCACCCCTGCAAAAAGCACCATGTAGACATTACCAAATATTGCTGGTAGCTCGAATAGTACCTTGTCTCTTATGAACTGTGACTGCAGTAACCTCTGTGTGCCTGGATGGAGAAATCACTTCCCTAGGCAGCCTCTTTGCAACAGGGCATCCTAGACAGACTTGTTTTTCAGCCACTGTCTTTTTAAATGAAAGCCTTTCCAATGAGTTTTCAGTTTCACACTCTGGAGTCTTAGAGGAACAGGACCTGGCCAATTACTTCTCTGCCCAAGGGTATTTCTCCTATTATTCTTTTTAATGCTTCTTACCTCTTCAACAATTACTTCCCTTTCTATAGAAAGCTTAGACAAGCTGCAGCTTTTATATTCTCTTTAAAATGCATATTTTTAAATCCTTATATTTGCCATTTTATTCATCATAAATTTGGCTGAAAGTAGCCAATAATAATGAGCATACAATCCCAGTGTTATGCCACCCTCATGTCATTTCATCTGCCAAGTTAATTAGTCCATTACTTTTAGATTCAGCCTCATTCAAATCTTTATGACATGGACAAACCACAGACAAGCTCTGTGCCAGAATGTAGCATGAATGCCCTCTAGTTCAATGTCCAATAGAATCCTTATTTTCTGTACAAAGGGATATATCTGGAGAGAGGAGGGATTAGTGGAAGGAGGAGGAGAGGAATATGGATGGGTGATGAGGGAGAGAAAGAGCACAATGTACATTATATAATTGTATGAAAACCCGGTAATGAAACTCATTATACTGTGTGCTAATTAAATAACAATAACAATAAAAAAAGAATCCTCATTTTCTTTGAAACTCTGTGAACCCTGGCCACATTTCCATTGGTGGCAGCCTTCCAGTCTCTGAACTTTCACCAGAACTACCTCTTAAGCTCTGCTTATAGCCTTCAAGAGCTTCTCTCACCGATGTCTCCAAACTCTTCCAAACTCCTCCTGAAAATAAGTTCCAATGGCCAAAGAGCCACATTGTCAGATTTCCACATAGCAATGGCCCTACTCCCTAGTACCAATTTTGTGTATTCATCAACTGGTGCATCACTGTGGCAGAGAAATTGAAACAAACTTATGGAAGGAAATGTTTATTGGGGGCTCATGGTTAGAGGATCATAGTCCATAATGGTGGCAGGGCAGGTGGTAACAGTCAAGAGGGCTCATGACAGATAACTTCCTTGCATCTTAGTGAGTAGGAAGCAGACAGCAAAGAGAATGACCATAACTAGAGGTCAAGGGTAAAACTTTCAAAGGCCTATTTCTAATAATCTACTTCCATAAAACTTAGGATATGCCTCCCAAACTTTCAAAGCCTCTACAAACAACTTCAACACCTTGGCACTAAACATTCAAATACATGACTTTGGGGGGATATTGTTGACCCAAACCAAAACAGACATGCTGATTTCAAGTTGTCTTTTTGGCATTCAAGTGAGATGTCCAGTAGGCAGATCAGTATATAGAACTGGGCTCAGGAAAAGCAGAGATATACATTTCAAAGTCACCTGTGTGTAAGATTTAAGTGAAGCTGTAGACTTGCTAGTGAGAAAGTGTACATAGAGAGAAACATAAGGGCTGAGCCTTGAGGAACTCTACTAGCAATGGCTGATGGTGAGCCTATATAGAAGACTGGGAAATATATGCATAGATAGATAGAAAGAAAACCAAGACAGTGTGCATAGCAACCAAAGGAAGAAAGTTATTCAAGAATGGAGGAAGGTTCACAATGTCAACATACTGGTCAGAGATCAAGTAAATTAAGGAGTGAAAAAAAAATAGACATCCTTTGGATTTGGTGACATGAAGGTCACCAAGAAGCTTATTGAAATTTATTGTCTTAAAGTGATGGGAATTGGATACAGACAGGAATTTACCTCAGACAATCTTAGGAAAAGAAAGGGAGATGGTGAATACATATATCTCTTTTAAGTTGTGTTGTTGTTAGCTGCAATCAAGTTGGTGTCAAACACAGCCACCCTACATACAACAGAGAAACACTACTGTCAGTGCTTCTCTGCTATCCATAGGGTTTTCAATGGCTGATTGTTTTTAGGGAGTGGGTTGCTGGGTCCTTCTCCCAATGCCTACAGTACCTAGTATTCCCAGGGAGTCTCCCTTCCAAGTACTAACTAGATCTGCCCCAGCTTAAGAGCTTCTGAGATGTGACAGGATCTGATGCCACAGTGGTACAGCTGAAGGCTGTTTTCAGTTAGTTCTTCATAAATGACAGAAGGGAAAGGATCATACTTCAAGGGAAATATGTGGGTCTAGACATTTTTGCTTTCCATTTACTGAAAGAGATGGTGCATGGTTTTCTATGGAAAAAAATCCAGCTGAGATAAATATTGTGATTATGTAAGAAAGAAGGATCAGAAATGGAGAAGTATGGTGCTTTTAAACTTTACAATGCATGTGAATCACATGAAGATCTTACTTAAAATTCCTGTCCTGACTTAGGACATTTAAGTTGTGGCCCAATAGTTTTCCTTTTTAATGAGCTCTTAAGTAATATTGGATCCAGGCAGGAGTTTGCTTCAGACAAAGTCTGTGGGGAAGAAATGGAGATAATGTGTAGACATATCTTCTTTGAGATAGATGTCCTTTTATTGCAGAAGAGTAAGGATCATACTTAAAGGGAAGTGTGTTGGTCTATAGGCCACATTTTGAGGAGCAAGAGTAGAGTATAATTACTATGCAATCTTGTGGGCCCACTTCAGTGGGGTGATCCCATTTATATAATTAATGGATTCTATTTGTCACTGTGTTATACAGCTTTTGGTTGCTGAGACAAAGTTTCTGAGATAAACAACTTAACGGAAGAAAGATTTATTTTGGCTTGATGTTCAGAGGGTTCAGTCAATGGTCTCTTGGCTCTATCATTCCTTGGCCTGTGGTAAGGCAGAACATCCTGGTGGAAGGTCTACTCATCTCATAATACACAAAATATACTCCTGGAGTGACCTACTTCCTCTAGCTAGGCCTACCTCTGAATAGCCTATTGCGCTATAGCTTGTCAGTGGATTAATCTATGACGTGTTCATAGTCCTAATGGGTCAATTGCCTCCCAAGGCCCCACCTCTGAACCCTGCTGTATCCGGCACCCAGCATTTAGCACATGAGCCTTTCTGGGGGATACATCATACCCAAACCAAAACAACTCCATTGTGTCGTCATTGCTGTCATCTTCTCCTTCTTCTCCTCCTCCTCTTCCTCCTCCTCCTTTTTTGCTAGCATTTCTTCAGTGCTTCAGAGACATGAAACAGGAAGTAGGAGTTCAAGTTAAATATAGAAAGAACTAAAGAAAGGGATGGATAGATCTAGGAAAAAACAAAGCAGAAGATCCAGAGTACCAGAGTACTTCCCAGTCTGGCCTGGATATTTGGATGGGAGGCGCTGCCATGCACACAGAAAACTAAACACAAGTCACTCAGTACCCTCAGGTGAAGGGCACTGACTCCAGTGGCCCTCAGAAACACCTGCAGAGGGGAGAAAGGAAAAAGCCTTGGGTGCTTTTGCCTTGCAGGGACAAACACAACTCTTTATTGCCTCTGCCCTGATAAGGGCCAAGAGAAACCCAAACAATTGCACAGCTTACAAGTGCAAGCAGCCTAAGTGCTGCAGCTCTATGCTGCCTCGGGTGCAGCTGCAGCTCTTCTGCCTTTGGCGCTGGGATCAGAGACTGTCCTCAGCTCCAGTCTCTTGGTGCTGGGTCCAAGAGGCTTTCCTCAGCTTGCTTATAGTCTGTATTTCCTTGAGAGTGCTGTCTAATTGTCCTGGTCTTGGTGGTCATGAGGAGAGATGCTTCCGTGCTGCTGGTCAAATCCAGAGAGAGTTCTATCTTGATTGGTGGTCCAGGCAAGAGAGAGAGAGCTGTTGCAGTGTAGCTCCTTATATAGCTCACCCCTAATGGCCTGAGCCAATCAGCTTTGAGTTCCTTATTTTCCAATTATCCTATCAGGTTCAGGGGATTTATGAATGGTTTTGTACAAATGTCCAATCAAGTTACTTTCATTTTCCCTAGATTTCTTATTTACAAACCAGATCTTCAAAAGCTGTTTTCCCAGTTTTGGAGTTTTTGCCAATTTCTTCCTAATTTCTCCCTACAACTACCCATGGTAGGTCCCAAGGAAGTTGAAAAATTATTAAATGGAAATGAGTTAAACAGCAAAATATATCAATTTAATTCTAGTAGCATATAGTATGTAGGAAAAGCAACATGTATGGCATCTCAGGGTGCTGATTCTGCTCCCCAGTGATAGCATCATTGTATTTTTTCTTTAGTGTCTCTATCTGAACAGTGATTTCTATTCTAGTCTTATTTGTGTGCCCTGAAAATCTGCTGTGATGACCTGTTAGTAAAAGTTCCTCACCTCCCTGGATAGGGCCATAGATCTGTTACATAAAACAAAGGAAAGTTTTCTCTTATTCTTCTGATAAATGTGAATCAGATTTTGGCATTAAGTCTGTGCCATGAAATGTCATGAGAACCTCAAGCCAGCTTTCCACTTTTGATGAATACAAGGCTATACTCTTTACCTTTGAAATCTGACTAAAGAATCATGCTACACTCCAAACCATCCATATTCCTTCAAACTTTCTTGGAATATTTTGTCCAAAGCCTCCTCTTGACTTTCCTGGATCCTTTCTGAGACTTTGATCCTTTTCTAGTTGGTTTGTCCTTATCAACAAGCACACTGAATACTAATTTGAATGGTGAAAATGAGATGAGCACTGTACAGGTAGAATTGGATATTATGATGAATTATGAGACAGAGGAAGCCAGTGTAGGAAAACAGACTTTCCAAGCTGAAAATTCACTCCAATCTTATGAGATAATAAATTTAGGAGTGTTCTTCAAGCCTTTTTCAACTTTGTGTAAGCTGATGATAAACCACAATTTTTCTGTTTCAAAGGAAAAGGACCACAAGCATCTTTGGCCATCAAAGAGCTTGGGCTCATATAAAACATTTTGATGAGCTAAGTGTAAATGAATCATAAAACATATGGGTTAAATTTCTACCATTATACTGATGGAAGCTCCCCCCCCCATTATTTTCTTTAATGAGAAAAAGAATAGAGTTGAAAGACAGAGCTTAGGTTTTCCTAAATTAAATATTCAAAAATCAGTTTAAGAGATTTTTCTGAATCTAATTGAATGAAAGTTTGCTTGTCCATTTTTTAAAAATTTATCATTTGTTTTTAATTTCCTGGTCTTTATTTGTCTAGGAGTCCAATGGAGAAAGTAAGTAAAATTGAGCAAGCTAAATTTAAAGGTAAACACACAGTTTTTTATGAACTTCCTTAATAAAATTCAGCTGTTGCACAATGAGCTATCTATGTCATAAGGAAAATTTTTTTCTTTGAGAATGTCACTAGTGCTTCCATTTTAGTGACATCAGATACATTTGACAGAAGATTGCTTTTAGGGCTATCTTTGGCCTACATTTTGATGTAGGTGAATTCTTTTTTGGATTGCCCTTTAAACCTCTCCTTGCCCTCTCCCTTCCTTGTGTTCACTTTCTTTCTCTCCTTACCATCATCTCTCTCAGCATCCTTTATATTTATTGATTGTGGAGCTCCTCTCAAATGGATCCAGACTTGGAACTCCACACACACTCTTTGGGGACCCACAGGATTGGGTGAGTATGGTGGAGTGAGGAATGACTCTGGGAGGTCTTCTGGAAACAGCTCTCGACTTTATTGTTACAGCTCTTAAGTGTTAACAGCTCACAAGGGTGCTCTCTGTGATGGTGTATAGTTCAGTGCTGCCTGGATAATTATGATCATAGCCACTCTGAGAAGCCTCCAGAGAGACAGCTCAGAGATTTATGCTCACAGCTACTCCGGCTCTTCAAGTGTTCTCCGGGAAGACTCTCCTGGCTCTTCTCTCCCTGAAGGCTGCTCTCGGTGGCTGCTTCTGAAGATGTCTCCCCTTGATGATGATCCGATGGAATGGGTATGAGAGAGCTAGAGTGCCTGCGTACCATGCTTATAAATCCTCATGGTGCAATCAGAATTCATGATGTTTTGGGTTAGCCAATCAGCACCTTATGACTCAGTAAAAAAATTGAGAAGGAAGCAGGAAACTTGAGGGGGACATGCCCTGACTGTAGTGGGCAGGAGCCATCTTCCCTCGACCTCACAGACTCAAACCAGGTGTGCTGCAGTGAGTCATCATTTGGGGGCCATCTTGCCTTAACCTCGTGGCTTTAGGATGGGCATGCCACAGCGAACTACTATTGAGTTCCGGGCAGGCCTCAGGATAAGCCTCAACCCATGCAGACTCAGAGTCATGTCTCTTCTCTTCCTCTCTTTGCCTCATTCCTACATTTGATGACATAGCTTACCAGATGACCAGTACCCTGGGCATTTACATTTTCTTTGATTTCTCAATGATCCCTGCTGGGACATTCTACTAATATGATTAAGGTCCCACTATCAAAGCCTGTACTTAGTACCAATTCCATATTGTCTAAATTGTATAGGTTAATTTAATTATATCCCTATGTATAGTAGAGAAGTACTGACAATAGTGCTGGGCATGGCACAGTGTCTGGTAGTGTTTCGTTCCATTATACATATGGTTGCTGTGAGTTGGACCTGACTTAGCATCTCCTAACAACAACAATGACAACAACAGCAGAAGCAGCAGCAACAGCACACACACACACACACACACACACACACACACACACAAACACACACACATATCCCTCTAAAAAATGATAAAAGTTTTTAGCTGCGGGACTCTTTACTAAATTTAAGTCTTATCCATATCTGTAAATAAATAAAATATATAAACTGTAAATCAATAAAATATATAAATGGTTACAACAGAGTTGGGAGTTTGCAAAGGTCTGGTCAGTCACCATGTTTCCCTATTAAGATACATTGCATTAATGGTCCCAGTTTGGCTCTGTTTTTAGAATCCCTACCTTCTATTTGTGACTTTGAAGTTTCTCTCACAAAGAGGTAGAGTATATTTTCCTACAACTTGATTGTGAATTTTTTCATGTGACTATTTTGACCAATAGAATTTTAGTGGCATAAAATGATTAAAGGTTTAAAAATACTTTGAACAGCTGGGCTGGCTCACTTGTGTGCCTTCTATTATCATGAGAAGAACACAAGTCAGATAGCCCCTGAGAGAGATGAGGCACATGTGGCACAGAATTGCCCTAGCCAGACTGCTCCTGAGGAGCCTAAGTTGGAGGAATAACATGAAATGCAAAATTCATTGGTGCATTCTGATGACTTAGTAAAGATAACTGCATGTGGTAAGTAAGTACATATAAAGGAGGCCTTTTTAAAAAACATGTCAGCAAGTGTGCATCTTGGGTGATTATGTAAGAAGCTTGATAATTACCAGGCAACTTGTGAAACTTATAATAACCTTTCAATTATCCATTAAGCAAGGTATTCAACACCTAAAGAGGCAAAGCATTTTACTAGTTAGACCTCATACCTAGTTGTTGGTGTTGTTATGGGCTGTCGATTTGGGTCCGACTGATATCTACCCTATGTACGACAGAAAGAAACACTCCCTGATTCTATGCCAGGCACAAGATCTTATTTGCTTAAGCCCATTGTTGCAGATGGTGTGTCAATTCATCTAGTGGAGGGTTTTCTTTTTCTTCATTGACCTGCCATTCTCCCAAACATGATGTCCTTCTCTAGGAACTGGTTCTTTCTGACAACATGTCCAAAATATGTAAGACAAAGGCTGACCATCCTTGCTTCCAAGGAGCACTCTGGTTGCACTTCTTCTAGGAGAGTCTGCTGATTCTTTTGGCAGTCTGTGGAATATTCAATATTTGTTTCCAGCACCATGATTCAAAAGGATCAACTCTTTTGCTGTCTCCCTTATTCAATGTACAGCTTTCCCAACCATATGATGCTACTGAAGATACCATGGCATGAGTCAGGCATGCCTTCATCTTCAATGTGACTTCTTTACTTTTCAATACTTTAAAGAGATCTTTAGCCACAGCTTTTCCCAAAGCAATGTGTCTTTTGATTTCTTCACTGCTGCTTCCACAGGTGTAGATTGTTATTGTTCTTGTTAGGTGCCATCAAGTCAAGTCCCACTCCTAGTGACCCTATGTACAGCAGATCGAAACACTTCCTGATTCTGTGCCAGGCACAGGATCTTATTTATGTTTAAGCCCATTGTTGCAGACACTGTGTCAATCCATCTGGTGGAGGGTTTTCCTTTTTTTGTTGACCCACCACTCTCCCAAACATGATGTCTTTCTCCAGGGATTGATCTGTCCTGACCACACGTCTGAAATATGTAAGCCACAGTCTGTCCATTCTTGCTTCCAAAAAGCACTTTGGTTGCACTTCTCTAGTGAACTATAGAACCAACAATCCAAAATCATGGACAACCTTGGTCTTTTCTCCATTTATTGTGAGGTTACATACTGACCCAGTTGTAAGGATTTATGTTTTGTTGACATTGAGTTTCAATCCACACTGAGGGCTGTACTTTTTGATCTTCATCAGTAAATACTTCAAATCCTCTTCACTTTCAGCAAGCAGAATTGTGTCATCTGCATAACACAGGTTGTTAATGAGTCTTTGTCCAATCATGATGCTGCATTCGTTATAAAGTAGAACTTCTCCAATTATGTGCTTAGCACAGATATTGAAAAAGTATGGGGAAAAGATACAACCCAATGAACACCGTTCTTGACTGTAAATCAAACAATATTTCCTTGTTCTATTCAAACGACTGCCTCCTGGTCCATGTACAGATTCCTCATGAGTACAGTTATGTGCCCTGGTATTCCTATTCTTCATAATGTTATCCATAATTTGTTATGATCCATACAGTAACATGCTTTTGCATAGCTAATCAAACAGATAGCCATCTGCTTTTGGCTAATATCCATCTGATATCACCAGTGATGTCCCTGGTTCCATACTCTCTTCTGAATCCGACTTGACTTTCTGACAGTTCCTTGTCAATATAATGCTGTAGTCCCTTCTGAAAGATCTTTAGCAAAAATTTGCTTGTGTGTGATATTAATGGTATTGTTCAATAGTTTCCACATTCAGTAGGATCCTCTCTTTTGGGAATAGACACAAATATGGATCTCTTACAGTAAGTTGGCCAGGTAGCTCTTTTCCAAATCTTTTGGCATAAACACGTTAACACCTGCAGTGCTGCATCTCTGTTGAAACACCTCCATTGGTATTCCATCAATTCCTGTAACCTTGTGTTTCACCAATTCCTTTAAGGGAGCTTCCACTTCATCCTTCAAACCATTGGTTCCTGATCATATGCTAGACTTCAGACTATGATACTGGGAGAAAGTAGGAAAAGTAGTAACCTTTGTGAATTAATGAATGAACACAAGGTCCTGAGTATATCTAAAGAAGAATTTAAAGGGGAGGCAAATGGAATGTCATAGATGACCCTTAAGTAAAGAAGCTTTGGCCTTGATTTTAGAAATGAATTAAAAGTGAGAAGTCTTGAGGTTCTTAAGCTTAAATAGAATCTTTGCAATTTATTGTCTAAAGAAGACCTCAAAATAAGAGGAAGGCAATGCCTAAAGGGATTTGATGAATCTAGGACATGTGTCTGCAGGGATGGGGTCAAGGCTGGATCTAATGGCTCCTGGCTGCCACAGAAGAGCAAAGATTTAGAAGTTGGACCAACTTTGAATATTGGTTCTGTTTCATACTAATTGTGTGACCTTGGTATGTTATTAGTTTTTCCTGACTTTGAGTTTCATGACCCAAAGGGTATAGTATCTACCTGTGAGTAACATAGCTATGAGAAGCAAACAAAATAATGCATGTAAAATGGCCAGCAGTGAGTATGACTTTGTAAGTATTAGAGATTTTCTTTATATATCATTTTCACTTTCTCTTCTCACTGGGGACTGTGTATTAATCAAATTTCTATTTCTTTTTAATATATAACTCTGTCCCTGATATTTAATCAAGAACTCAACAAATGCTCACTTTTCAATGAATAAACCAATGAAATGACTTAAAGACTTTGAAAGTGTTCTCTAACAAGTGACCCAGGGTGTTGATAAAACTAGGTAGAGGCAAACTATGCTGGTTAGAAAGCCTGGTTTGATTAACCTGGTTATATATATATATGTGTGTGTGTGTGTGTGTGTGTGTGTGTGTGTATGTGTGTGTGTGTTAAAATGTAAATTACATAAAATTGACCATTCTCAACATTGTAATGACTTAGAGACATCAAATACATTCACATTAATGTGCAACCTTATCATCATTCATCTTTAGAATTTTCTTTCAGTTTGAAGAACTGAAATTCTATAGTCATTAAGTAATAATTCTTCTACACCCTAGCCCCTGAAAACCTCCTTTCCATCTCTATGAATTTTACTATTCTAAATACTTCATGTGAGTGAAATCATATAGTATCTGTCCTTTCATAAATGATTTATTTCTCTTAGCATATTATCAAGGTTAGCTCATGTTGCAGTATGGGCCAGGATTTTCTTCCTTCTGAACACTGAATAATATTCTGGTATATGTATGTTGTTGAGTGTTGTTGAGTGCCATTGAGTTAGATTTGACTCATAGAAACTCTATGTACAATACAATGAAGCACTACTCAACATTGTGCCATGCCTGCGATCTTTTTATGTTTGAGTCCAATGTTGCAGACACTACGTTCCTTCTCATTTTGAGTCATGCAATATAAGCAAAATCTCCATTCCTGTCATTAAGGTTGATACTACTTTGAAAAGGCAAATCTTCCCCAGTTATTTCTTGAATGTCTTCCAAACTGGGGGACTCATTTTCCAGCACTATATTTGACAGTGATTCTCTCCTACGCATAGCGTTTTCAAGGACTAAGTGTTTTGAGAGTGCACTACCAGTTCTTTCTCCCTAGTCTCTCTTAGTCTTGAAGCTCCTCAAGACTGAAACCTGTCTACTATTGGTGGCCTTGCTGGTATCTGAAAAATTGGTAGCATAGCTTTCAGCATCACAGCAACATACAAGCCCCTACAGCATGACAGCTGACAGACACATGAAAGGTTATATGTATATACCATCTTTTATCTACTTATGGACACCTGGGTTGTTTCCATTGTTTGGCTACTGTGCATAATGGATGCATAGATTTCTCTTTGATGCCCTACATTCAATGCTTTTGGATATGTATTCAGACATGCAATTACTGGATCATATAGTAATTCTGTTTTTAGTTTTCAAAGGAACTGCCATACTATTTTCCTGCCATGCAGTTTAACATAATGGCTGTGCACTTTTATATGCTTACCAACTGTGTGGAGCCTGCAGCCGTAGCCCTGTGGAATCCGATCCCGGCAGATCTCGGAAGCTAAGCAGGGATGGGCCTGGTTAGTACCTGGATGGGAGACCGCCTGGGAACACCAGGTGCTGCAGGCTTGGGAGAAGGACCTGGCAACCCCCTCCCAAAAATCAATCTGCCATTGAAAACCCTATGAACAGCAGAGAAGCACTGACAATAGTGTTTCCCCTGTTGTACAGAGGGTCGCTATGAGTTGGATACCGACTCGACGGCATCTAACAACAACAACAACTGTGTGGAAGACTTCCAATATCTCTACATCTCATCAATGTTTGTACTTTTCTTTTAAAATATATACTAGCTACATCAATAAGTGTGAGATGATGTTTCATTTGTAATTTTTGGTTGCATCTTTTTATATGCTTTTGGCTATTTGAATATCTTTCTTCCAGTTCACTTTTCAATACTTAGCCTCAGTTCATTTGTTCTACCCCTGCCCACCACCAAAACCTATTCATCTTTTCTCTTAAGAAAGCAAAAACTGCCTGCATTCAAGGTTCTTCTGAGTACACTAAATGGAGCAGCCAGAAGTCTCAGTCTCTGTTCTTGTGCTGTGGCAACATGTGGAAGCTCATGCAGTTGGTTACCAGGGTGTTGATATAAATATTCAACTAGCTACAGCTCCAAATTCACATGACCCTACCAAACTATTGTGCAGCAGGGAGCAGCTTCTTCAGAGAATTCTGATTCCATAACTCTCCCAAATGTCAGCTCCTATCAATACACAGACTTTCACATTTGCCTTCTGGTTTTGTGATTAAAACTCAACATTTTGGCCAAAGTTGATCCCTTTTTAGTGAAGTCCAGAAAATCATCTCAGTGGAGGACAGTGCCCCCTTATGTATGGGAATTATTTCCTTAATGAGGATATTGTACAACTTAAAAAAAATCTACACTGAAAAAAATGAGTTTGTAATGTATCATGAGATATTTAAGTGTGATATAAGAATTATCTTTTATTCAGCCAATATTGAATACTGACACAAATTTTCAAGAATTGTTATTACCCCTTTCCCTGGAAAAGATTAAGTCTCTTAAAAATCTGTTGAAACTAGAATTTGCATTGCTGTCCACATGATAGTCTCTCATATATATATTTTTTGTTGTACTTGGAAGTTTGAACCCAGAGCCTTGCACATACTTTGCAAGTGCTCTACCACTAAGGTGCACCCCCAGCACATTTTTTATTTTTTATTTTGAGGCAGGGTCTTGCTGAGTTACACAGGCTGCCTCTGGCCTCAAATTCACGATCCTCTTTCCTCTGCCTCCTGAGTAGCAGGGATTATAGGTGTGTACTGTGGTGCCTAGCTAACCCTTTTATTTTAAGTTGAGTAATCATTTGTCATTGAAAATATACTTGCTCTATAACATCTTGCTTTTCATTGATTAAAAAAGGATATTTCATTGTTGAAGTATAATCTATTACATTTAGCAAAGGCATGCTGAAAGTGTTTTTCCATTCAGTCTATAGCAAATCTTGACAATAATAGTTATTGCTTCAGATTTTTAGCATAGTCTCTCTGTGTGTGTCTAAAGAATTTTCTGACAAACAATTGCTTTCTATGAAATATTTTAGCTATCTTTACCTTGTTAGGAACAATGTGAATATTTCAATGGATTATGTCTATTTTATCCTTTGTTGTTAAGTGAAAAAGGTTCAGATCAGGTCTCTAAACAATTTTTATCAAGTTAGTGAAATATAGTACACTTTGGATTGTATATTGCGTGATTGTAGAAATGCAGAGAAAATTGCAGGTTTGTTTCTTATATGCTTGATATTTTTTCTATTATCATTATATCATTCAGAACTGCCACTGAAAACCCTGTGAATAGCAGAGAAGCACTGACATAGTACCAGGCATGACACAGTGTTGGGGAGTGTTTTGTTCTGTTGTACATAGGGTTGCTGTGAGTTAGACTCAATGGCACCTAATAAGAACAACAATATCATTCAGGTGGTATGTCCTTGTGACAGATAAACAGACTGAAACAAACTTATGGGAAGTATTTGTTGGATGTTCACTGTTAGAGGATCAGTCCATAATGGTGGTGGGGCAGATGTGGCAGTGGCAGGAGAGCAGGGCCCACGGCAAATCTGTGTGGCAGATCAGAAGCAAACAGCAGAGAGTGAAAGGACCTTATGGGCCCAGGAAAAAACACCCAAAGGCCTGCCCCACCTCGCCATGAATCACTTCCACAAAGCTAGAGCCAACCTCTGGAAGTTCCCATAGCTTCCACCAACAGCACCACAGGATGGGGACCAAATGTTAAAGGACATGGACTTTGGGGAACATTGTAGATTTAAACCATGACAGACAGACAGACAGACAGACACACACACACACACACACACACACACACACACACACACATTCACATGCGCTATTATTAGAGGGTTAATGTTAATGATGGAAGATGGGAACCTGAATCACACCTGTATCACAACTACTCTTGATAATTGCCGATTATTAAATCTCATGAGATCGTTGGTGCTTTTGCCCTTCCTAGAAGGATTCTGATAGAATTTATTTTTTGAAGTACTCACTATAGGCTTGCTTGCTGAATTTGTCTCACAAACCACAGCTGTAGGAATGAGAGTTTGTATTGCATAATTATCTGACAAGGGGAGACCCATCCACAGTGAAATTAAGATATTTGCCCAAAGTCACTTATTTAGTACATCACTGTTTCAGGAAATTGAGCCTGGGCAGTCTGGCCTCAGAACTGCATTCTTATCCCATGTTATCCTGTTTCAGCTCTGGCATTTTTTGTTTTTGGTGATGGTTACTCTTTTCTTGTATTTGCATTAAGCAATGCCTTTTCAAACCAGGGCTTCTTTGGGTGGATTGTATAAGCTACTGGGATGTTACAATAAGATGAAAGAGAATAGTACAAAGAAGGTGCCATTGTCCCTTCCTCTGGGGCTGCAGATCACCTCTCCTTTCTGTAGGAAATTCTTGTTTTCAAGCACTTTCTGATAAAAGTGACCACTAAGGATACCAGGGTGCTGGGGTTTAACTCAGTTGGTAGAGCACTGTTCTGCATTTTCTGAGGACCCAGTTTCAATCCCTAGCACTGCAAAAATAGGAGAAGGATGTGGCAATCCACTCCTGAAGCAATCCTGAATTAATCAGCCAATAAAAACTTTGTGAGGTTCACTATGAGTCAGACACAACTTGACACCACGTAAGAACAAGGATGCCAGTGCCAATACTGTATGCTCAGTGTTAGCGAAACTTTGTTTCCTTCTCATTTTTAGAATAAAATTAAATATAATTGTTGTTGTTAGGTGCCTTCAAGTCAGGTCTGACTCACAGCGACCCTTAGAGGGTTTTCAGTGGCTGATTGTTTTGGGAGTGGGCTGCCACATCCTTCTCTGAAAACATAAATAGAATTTCTGATATGTCCTTTGAATATCCACAATGAATTGTCTAGGATTCCTGAAGTGCAAATGGTCCAATAGGTGGAGCACAGCAATTCTACAAGATGAAAACTTAATTGAGACTGGGGGTAAAAAATCATTTAACCCTGGACTGAATTTTTAGGGAAGAATCAAAATAAAAAAAAAATGAAAAAGGTCAACTAAGATTAACACTTTATAATCTCCCATTGCCATAGAAACAGAGAATCCAGGCAAACAGTTCAACTGTCCAAGAGCTTTGAAGGATACCATGTCTCTAAATGTCAAAAACTATTATCAGCCTTAACTGGAAATGGCTTTTGAGCCTCAGCCTGTGGTTTATACAACACTCGTCCTTCAAACATCTTTCCCACAAGTGGTGGCTGATACTTGAACCTGTGAGAAATCTAGCACCCGATATCCTGACTGCCAGGAGGCTCTCCTGGAAGCTCAAAAACCCAGTAGTTCATTGAGAAGGTCAGCACATACTGGTGATGGAAGGCTTGTGCATAGAATTACAAAGGCCAGAGTGTTTATTTAAAAAGTTCACCATTAACCTCTGCATTTTTCCACTGGTGAACATTTTCTACTCTCTGGTATGGAAATAGCTGATAATTTTATTGACCTGCACCCTTCCACTCATATTAAAGAACTGAGAGATTTAAGAAGTGTTCAGAGATTTATAATGTCATGATACAATGAATGTCTTATGTTACTGGGGCTGAGCCAATATAGTCACTACCTTATAATTTGTTTCCCTGATTGATTTGCTTCAGGCCCTTTGTATGCTACTAAGAACAACTGGATTTCACTACCTCCTCCAGTGTGGTGTTGCAAAAATTCCTGGAGGCCATCTGGCTTACTCTTTCAAGTAAAACTTCCCTTTCATAATTTATGACTGTCTGTAGAACTTCTGGTCTTACTGATGACCTAAACTCTACTCCTAGCAGGGACTGGGGTACTAACAATGTAGAGAATTGATAGAATTTTGGTGATACCTTGGCACCCTTCTTAGGGTAGCCATTGGCATGTCCAACTGATTTTTCTGTGTCACTTTGTTGCAACTTTCATTACTAACTAACTCCATTTGGAATTGGGAATTGTCTCCCTTCTTTTTCTTCTTCTCTCTCATTCTTGGAGATCCTTGGCATAATCAGCCAATATAACTGAGCTTCTGTGAGATGTTTGTGTGTGTGTGTGTGTGTGTGTGTGTGTGTGTGTGTGTGTATGTGTATGCATGTATATGTATATATATACATATATATATATATATGTAATAGTCAAGTGGTAATAATAATGGAATACTAATGCCAAAAGAATCCTGGAGATAGCATTTAAAGAAAGACTAAAATCACAAGGTAGGAGGTTAATTTCCATGATTTGCACCAAAGCATCAGTTTTGATCCTTCCTTTTCCTTCTTTGGTGCTGGGGATTGGACACAGGGCCTCACACATGCCAAGATTAGTCTATAAATCACAGGGCAAGTGCACCACACTGCGCTTTAAGTAGAATTTGGTGTATATACACATTATGTGGGTCATATCTGATGTTTAAATAGTTGCGTGTCAGAGGCTTATTTATTATTGGTGTCAGTAAATAACCTCAAAGATCCTCCAATATTGGGATCCTAGGGAGTACCACTGTAATAAGGGCGTACTAGCCTGTTTGGAGGACTGACATCTATTCTCCAAGGCAAGATGACTCCGATGACCTTTGTCTCACATCCAGGTCTCTAGTGGCATCAAGTGAGCCAGGATGGCACCTGTCAGCCTGGATCCCAGTTATCTAATTGGTTGCCCCCACCCTTACCCTGCCCCCTGATTGGCTATTAAAGAACATCCCCTGATTGGCCAGAAAGTGACATCTGACTTCACCCTTTATTTGAATGTCACTCCTAATTGGTTGCACCCAGCCCCTCACGCCACCACTTGATTGGTTGGTGGCCATCTTGAAGCAGTTACCCAAAGACTATGTAAACAGAGCTCTCTGGCTACTCTGGATGCTCTGCCACTTCATGGCAGATGGGCCATACCACCGCCAGATCAAGAGAGAAGACTGCTTGCCACTGCAGACACCACTCCATTGCCGGACTGAGATGGAGAGCATTGGGTGCCAGCAGTGGAGGAGGAGTCGGCTATTGTGGAGGACACATGGACTACTACTGCCGCCAGAGCTGTGACACTTCCACTATCCTGAAGGGCAGGCTTGAGGGCTTTATTTCTTTACAAGCACTGTATAATAAAATCTGTACTAAAGGCTTCCTGAAGCCATCCATCCTTGACTCTGTCTACCACACCTTGCCAGTCCCCCTGGTGTGGGGTCCTGCTCCTGGTCAGAGGAGAAGAGCTAGCCTGGTCCTGGCCATGGGTAGGGGTGACCCACACTCCAGTGAATATTTTGTTTGTTTGCAGTACGGAGGGGTTGAACCCAGGGCCTCATGCATGCTAGACAAATGCTCTACCATTATGCTGCCCCCTCAGCTCTTTTTTCATATTGTATTTTAGAGAGAAGATCTTGCTAAATTGCTCAGGCTGCCTCTGTCCTTGAACTTGTCATCCTCCTGCCTCAGCCTCTTGAGTAGCTGGGATTACAGTTGTATGTCTTAGCATCTGGCTTCCAATGAGTGCTTTAACTGGGTGAAGATTCAAGTGTCTAGGAGTATGACCAATACCCTGGTAAGAGAAAAAATGTCTCTGCTATTGAAAATTAAAAGATACTAATGTACTTTGGATTGTTAAATCCATGATTAAAATGGATTTCTACCAGTGAATTAAAAGTGTTTCTACATTGGGACCTCTATAAAAGTAAGACTAGAATCATAGCATAGTGACCATTAGCACATAAAATGCTCAGTAAATTATTTGAATTAATTTTATTTAACCTCCTGATCACCTCATGAAGTAGGTGCCATTATGTCTCCATTTTAAAGGCAAGAAGAGGAATTAAATCACTCCCTGCAAGGCTGCAACACTGGAAACTAGCATAAAAGGAGTTATAAACCAAGACCCCTGCTCCAACCCCCAACCTGTTTACTGCACTGTTTTATTTCCTCTTCTTCCCAGTGACTTTCTAATAGGAAATCAGTAAGCCATGTTTGCCCTTTGTCATGAGAAAATTGAGCTTAACATTGGGAAAAAAGTGATTTGTTCCAAATTACCACAAGTTACAGAAGGCCCAGGTTAATATCCAATCAGCAAAAGCCACTGTTCAGAAAGCAATACTTTTCTGTAGAGTTATTACCATGTAAAATAATGAATATCTTTTTAGTACTAATTATATACCAGGAATTATATATTAGGGACCTTAGCCTTAACTCTTATTTCTCACTATTAATCCCTTTTTACAGGCAAGAAAACTGAGGCTAAGAGAGAGGGTGTAAGATCACATTGCTAAGAAGTTTCTTTGTATCTGTGTGCCATTGTACGTGATTCTTTTACATTTCTGTTTACACCTTAGTAACTCAATATTGAAACTTCAGGGTGTCAGTCAAAATTCCTTATCTTCTGAGGGATACAGACCAAATAAATAATGTATGAGATCAGCTAATAAGAAATCATGGAAATATTGAGTGTCAGATAAGATTTGAAGATAAAATTAGTAATTTTACCATGAGAATATGATCTAATCTGGAAATACATGTGGTTCAGATTGAATTCAAACACATAGAAATTCAACTAATTCCTTCCTCCCTCCCTCCCTCCTTCTCTCTCTCCCTCCCTTCCTTCTCTTTCTCTTCCTTCCTTTCTTTCTTTCTTTCTTTCTTTCTTTCTTTCTTTCTTTCTTTCTTTCTTTCTCATTCTAAGTGGATTTGTAGCTGATTTGTTTATATGTGGTCAAGTTTGGTGTTCGAGATATAAAAGTAAGGAAAAGATCACCATATATTTATCCTGATGCAAAAAAAAAAATGAGTTTTAGCAAGAGTGAATTATCTAAGCTGGAGACACTGGGTGCCCAAGACTATGCCATGGCCTTGACTGGTGTAATAATAACAGAGCAGGTCACAACAGCCCCAAGCTTTCTAGTGTTCTGGGGAAAGTCATTTTGTCCATATGGCTATCCAATGACCTAACACTATTTGATATAGTGGCCACCTTTCCCCCTAGCTTTTGGCACAAATGAGGGAGCATACATGTATGGGTCTATGTCAAGTCTGTTCTGTATATATAGTCATTTTACCAATTTTTGCATACTACATTGTTCTAATTATTATAGCTTTATAATAACTCTTTTGAATCCTTATTTTCTTTACTTTTATAGTTTACTTGAAGTAGTTGAGGTCTCCATTTCAATTTTGAATGTTAATAGTGATACTCATCTCATTTTTGCTATTAGGGAAAATTTTCTATTTTTGTCATTAAATATTAGGGATTTTTTGTAGATACGTTAATTGGGCTACACAAGCTTTCTCCAATTCCTAATATTCTAAGAGTTTTGAAAAACCTATAGAGCATGTTAGATTGTTATCATGCTTTTTTTTTCTGTGTATATTAAGATAAATACATGATTTTCTCTCCCTTAATGTGATCAGTGGGACTGGGGCTAAGATCAGTTGGTAGAGTGCTTTTTTGCACACTCTGAGGCCCTGGGTTCGATCCCCAGCACTGCAAAAATGGGAGAAGGACCTGGCAGTCCACTCCCAAAATAATTCCGAAAAAATCAGTTGTTGAAAATCCTATGAATAGCAGAGAAACACCAACATAGTATCAGGCATGGTATAGTGTTGGGGGAATGATTCACTTTGTTGTACATAGGATCACCATGAGTTGAACCTGCCTTGATGGCAGCTAACAACAACCAAGTGATCAGTTACATTCAGTTTTGAATGTTAATACACTTTTGCCTATGTGGCATAAACCTCATATGAACATAATGTGTTACTCACTTTACATGTTACTAGATTCAATTTGCTAATATATTATCTGAAATATTTCTACATGTAAGTTTGGGTGAGATTAACATAAAATTTTCTTCTTTGTATTTTTCTTGTTAGTTTGCCATCAAGTTTTGCTTCATTCAGCTCCAAAAGAGTTAGGAAGTATTGCTTTCCCATCCTACACTCCTAATTTCTGAATGAGTGTGTATAAGATTGGTTTATTTTTATGAGAATTTTACAAGAATTTACCAGTAAAGTGCTCTAGGTTCAGATTCTTTTTATAGAAAGATTTTTATAATAGTACATTTAATTCAGACTTTTTGTTTCTTCTTCTGTCAGGGTTGGTAGGTGATGATTTTAAGGATTTAAAAATGTTTATTTAATTGTTAATTTTACTGGTGTAAAGTTGTTCACAATTATTCTTATATATACATTTTTTGTTCATAACTGTAGGATCTGTACTGATGTTCCTTTTCACATTCCTAATATTTTTAGCTTATATTTTATATTATTTCCCCTTGATCAGTCTTATAAATATTTTGTCAATTAATATTTTTAAAGGAAAAGCTTTTGCTTTTGTAGATTTTCTGTATTTTACAATTGCTTTTTATTCATCATTTTCTGTTTTTTGAAATTTCTTTTTAATTTCCTTTTTATTTATAAGGCTATTTTTTCTAGCTTCTTGGGAATCTTAAATAATTTACTTTACTTTTTTCTTTTCTACTATATTTATTTATGGTTACAAAATTTTTTCTTAGTATTACTTTCTTTTAAGTTCCTAAGTTTTGACATGCAGTATTTTTATTATTATATTAAAATATTATCTAATTTCCATTATTACTTCTTTGTTCCATTAGTTGCTTAGCATTTTATGGCTTATTTTTCAAATACTTGGAGATTTTTAAAACATTCTTTCCCATTTAGAAATGTTCTACTTGGATTTTAATTCTTTGAAAATTGTTGGGATTTACTTCCCAACTCATAATTATCTCTTTTGTCAAATTCTTTGCATGCGCTTAGGAAAACAGTATCTGTAACTCTATAGTTGTTGTATGTAATGTTCTATATGTCAATTAAGTTAAATTGGTTAATTATGTTCAAAATTTCTATATTCTTGATGATAATTTTTCCTTGTTTTCACTCATTACTGAATGACTTGACATATATTGTTGTTTGTTG